>CALNHX010003161.1:0-156933 GCA_940337035.1 Agriotes lineatus | reverse complement strand
GTATCTATAACGTAAAAAGTTTATATTTGATTTAAGTAATTTTACAAAGACAAGGTACAACATTATCTTCTCCTTTTGCTTTGAAAACTTATGAAACAACTCTTAAATGCATAAAAAATGAAGAGACAAAGCTATTATACAACGACTTGATGATGTACAATACATCTTACTAGTACAGAAGCAGGGCGACTAACACTTTAATTCTGCAATTCCTGGTTTGACCAAGCAATTGGGTTTCGGGCTTCGACACAGACTGTGACAGCCAATGTACCATTATTAACACAACGAAGCAGATCGATCAACCACTAAGAAAACACACCATTTTTCATTATATTAAGTACGATGCCGAGAAGGATTTGAAAACCCATCTGGACAGTACAAAACTGTGAATCTGGGCTTAAAGCTAAAAGAGTTCGCATTTTTGGCTCTTTCAAAATTTAAATTGAAATTCTGAGGCCCAATACAATTAGTGATAATAAAATTTTGGAAATGTTTGTGCTATTGTTACCCGTGCTTTTCATTTATACAGTGGCCGGCATAAATTTGGACTCATGTGGAATACTTTTTTATGATCCATTTGTCAGAATATGTTATTCTTGATAAAAGTCCCTGCCTCGAATTCAAAACCTCATTCCAAAATTTAAATATTTCCTTTCGCATACTGGAGAGGTTCGAAAATATGAAAAAGGCTTAAGAATTATATTTCAATACACACAAGAATGATTTTAAAAGGATGTGTTTGGCACCTAGCAATAACAAAATTACTAAAGTGGGGGGTTAAGGTGTTCGTTAGAAATTACACACACGAATAACTACACCACTTTTAATATTCTTTATTTAACGCAACGGATTACAGACATAAAATTAAATGTGCGGATTTGCTACTATACTATTACAAGTGTGGATCGAATAGGTCTTGTTAATCAGCATACATGTGAGCGTTTGTGGATCTGACACTTAGCTCGTGAAACATCCAAAGTGAATGCTTCAGTAAGTATGAGATTAATATTAACGCATTGAGGAACTGACTCTTTGCGTGTCTGTTTAACCAAAGTGGTTTAACAGGCTAAGACCTGATGTGCAATGATCCCGTTCAACCCCATCGCTCTGGTTTATATACCCATGTTACACAATTTACACAATATACAAAAAGGATTTTCTATTCTAGTCACAACAATGGTACAACACTTTCACTTGGGACGCAACGGTTGGAGGTTTTATGAGTTTATGACACCACTTGAAATTCACTAGATTTTTACAGCTGCAGTTTTGTATTGTGACTTCACTTTCGCTTCTGATTTAGAAAAGTGTATTTTAAGAAACCCTTTTAGTTCGAGGGACGTTGAATAATTTCTCTCCGTTGAATTCCGCGCACAAATCACCTTTTTTAACTGCTTGCATCCGTTTGCTAGAAAGTTTTCTAATGGTACTTAAGCTAACTGCTTGCATTTCACAAATATTTATTGCGGAGTGGCACTGTTTATTTTATAGGCGAGCTTCCTTTCTTTGGAATTCTTACGCTAACTGTAGACAACGAGTTATTGCGATTTATGGCTTCACTACATTACGTTAATTGAAATTAGTGTTAGAAATCCTTAGTTTTTTATGTCCAACGGTAAAAAAGCACACGTATCTTCCAAAAAATGTAATCACAAACGATTTTAACATCAAAAATAATTCAAAACAATTATAACTTTAATTTAAATGTAACAAATATTTTGATATTAAAAACATCGAACATACTAAACAATAAAAAAGGGAGCTTTAACAATTTTATCCTATGTTCCCCCCCTCCATATTTCAGCGCCTCTTCAATTTTAAACAATTTTTTCAAATAAAGTTTTTGGGTATTTTGAAAAATAAAGGTACTTACTTCATTCTTGAAATATTTTTATATTTTTAAACCTCCTTCGTATACAAAAGGAGATATTAAATTTTGGCTGTTGTATTTTGAGTTTGAGAAGATGCAAAGGGACTTTTATCAAAAATAAAATTTTCTGACAAATGGATAATACTTAAAAAGTTTACCATATACAGGGTGTTTCGTAACTGGAGGACCATAACGAATATACATGTTCTTGAGGTCATTTTAATTTAAAAAAATCTTGATAAATATATATCCTAAAGTGACCTGTTTTCGAGTTGTGACATTAAAAGTTCAATTGGTATTATTTCTAACATATACTATTTCTTCGTACAATTGACATAATTGATCTTATTGGGATTTCCGGATCATTCCTGATTTGATTGGCTATTTCCATTATTCTAGCGATTAATTGCTGGATTTTGGCGTGAGCCTTAATATTATGGTGCTAAACAAAATGTCAAAAGTCCCCATCGATCTGAGTGCAGCTAAATATTTAACACGGGGTCAAAGGTCACCAAAAACGGTGTTTCGTGAATATCTCGTTAACGGTCACTTTTAAAGAAAAAATAGTAATTATCAAATTTGTGGCTTACGAAATTTCTTACAAAAAAGATATCATGACTTTTGTTCGTAAAAGTAACTGTTTCGGAGATAATTCGATTTACAGAGTTGAAACCTTTATGTTTGTCATGAAACGTGCACTCTTTTCGTCACCACCCTCGAGGTAGGGTACAAGGTGTGTTTTTTTTTCATGTGGTGTCCCCAGTGGGCCTAATTCATGTTTGCTTTGGTTTGAAAAATGTTTATTTAAAAAAATATATATTATGAACTCTGAATAATTAATATTCATTTTGCTTTCTTTCGCAACTCATTACAAAGGGATCTTCTTTAATAGTTACCTATAAAAAAATCTGTATAAGGCTTTACCCAGAACTTCCCTAGTGGACATTGTGACACAAAATAATTTTAAAAATAAAATTAAGTTAGGAGTAAAAATATCTTAACTTTTCTAATAAATTAAATAAATTTTCAAATAAAAAAAATCCGTTACCGTAGGGACTTGAACCGCGGCGCTTGCGACTGCGAACAAATGCTACTGACCAATTCCTTACTACTCTACGGAGAACTGTTGGTATCGTCGGGTTTCAGCTGGCTTAACCTTCACGCCGAGAATTAATTATATTTTTTACATCAATAAACCAATGCAGATAATTCTTTCACTAAACATTTCTTTATTAATTTTTAAACATATACGCAGGATGTATATATTTATGTGCAATTGGTTTTTACGATATACGTCGATGCCTTACCCAAATATGAGTTTCCCGTCTATTTCAAGGTTTGGAATTTACGCATTTATGCGGCTCGCGGCCTAAAAATCAAAGGAAAATAGAGGTAACAATATCTTAACACTTGCTTATGCAAATTAAAGAAATTATCAAATTTTAAAAATTACCGGGGAGGGATTCGATCAACATCATCTGCGGATACAATCTTCGATAGTCAGATAATAGATTTAACTGCGCTATGCAGGCTTGCTGAGGTGTGCGACGTATTTAAGCGAAGGGTGTTATTGTGGAAACTTTTTGACTTTGCGACCTTATCTTGTATTTGTTGGGTTCTATTTTCATCAAGTCTAAGGCCTGGTCTATGTGAAAATTACTACTTTAATCTATTTTCCACATACACAAATATAAACAAAATTTTATTTTTTTAAGGTGCTGACCCTGTATATATTTGTATGAAATTGTACCGGTTTTATTCCAGGTACATATATAATATGTATGCAAAATATCGTCTTCCTCCGACAAATACTTTTTGAGCTATACTGCCAAAAGACAGACAAACAGACAGACAGACAGACAGACGGAATTGAGAAAACCTGTTTTTCGTCATCTATACATTCTGAAACGTGAAGATCTGAAGGAATCTCGGAAGATGATTTTTTCGCAATTACAATACTTTATTCGTGAATGCCTATATTGACCAACCGGCCCGGCATCAAAACGGTCAATCAACTCCAAGCAGGTAGTTAGGCGATAACGTGCAAATCACCTGCTGAGAGCTGTTTACAGTTGCTCAGATTGTTATTTCTTGGAATTCAATGAAGAGTAGTGGTGTCCTTGCAGAAAAAAACTGTGCATATAAAAACGAATCTCCTGCAATTTTCGAATTCAGAAATCACTCTAAAGCCGGCTCACGAGCCGTCTGGGAAGAACAGGTACCGGCTCGTCGAGCCGGTGCGAGCCGGCTCCAATACACCACTGGATGGATCTCCATTTTCAGTGGAGTCGCAATTATCGACGTCATTTATATCGGGTGTTACATTTAAGCAAGACTGACCTTGGAAATTACCACAAACTGGGTGAACAATATAAACCAACTTTTCCGCAGCCGCAGTTTAAGCTGCATTCCTTGGTGCAATTACAAAAAATCGTATTCAGCAGAATATCTGAAGCAGGTGGAAGTAGAGTGTGAATTGGCTCCAAAATGTTATCCCTTAACGTCCATCCCCAGTTTTCAGGAGTAAGCTCGTTACCTAGCCATATTTGGACCTGGTAATAGACCCGATATAAATGTTGCCGTGGAGCACTAGATGTTGGCGGAAGAATAGATAATTGAACAGGTTTATCAGTAGATACTTCTTTTACTGGGGCCTTATACAAAGCCAAGAGAAAACGAATTCCATTATTGAAAATCACGTCTGGAGAACATGCTGTATTAGTAAAAATGTCCGCGTAATTTATGAATTCCTTATTTTTTTTCAAATAATTTCAACACATTCATTTTACCTTTCTTAAAAATTGCTGAAGTAGTGTCGCAACCTTTCATTGAATGTAATAATAAAATATGATCTTGACACTTTGGATATGATTTCAAACTTTGTGAAGAATACATTTTTGTTTCCATTTTTGCTTTTCCAGGTTTTAAAAAATAAATGATTTTATCAACAGGGGTTCGTGCAATCAATATTACTAATAAATCTACCTTTTCACCTACAACAATACTTGTTCTTCTATCGGATTCTTCGATTGCATTTCAATGATGACAATATCAGCATCATTTTGAGCTTGTTTTACATTGACATTAGCAGCTTCAAATATTTCGCATAACATAGAAATGAATCGATGCTTGTTGTTTGTATTCCCAAGGAATTTTTTTTTTGACTCGTTGGGGCAATCATGGATCCATCAAAGAAAATGTCAGAGGATGAAGAAACTTTTGCACATCGATGACTTTGCTGTGCAGCTTTAATATTTTTTTGATTATCGTTATAACCATCGAATACAATTATGACATTATGGGGACACCACATAAAAAAACGCACCTTGTACTCTACCTCGAAGATGGTGTGGAAAAGAGTGCACGTTTCATGAGCAACTCTGTAAATCGAATTATCTTCAAACCGGTTACTTTTACGAACAAAAGTCATGATATATTTTTAGTGAGAAATTTCCTAAGCTACAAATTTGATGCTTCATTTTTTTTCTGTAAAGTGACAGTTAACGAGATATTCACAAAACACTGTTTTTAGTGACTTTTGACCCAATATCAAGGTTCATACAAAAATCGAGATTTCCGGGAATTTTTCCGAAGGGCAGTGTCTAATTTCTTTGGACTAGATGTTTATCCTGACATAATACACTTGGGTCTTCATGTAACCCCAGTGAAAGTAATCCAAAGGGGTGAAATCTGATGATTTCGCTGTCCATGCAACTGGTCCGCCTTGACTTATCTATCGGTCTAGAAAATGTTTATTTAAAAACATAGTAACCCACCTGGAAAAATGTGGCGTTGTGCCATCTTACTGGAGCCACATTCTTTGCCTCACATCAAGCGGAATTCCTTCTAGCAATAGTGGCATTGTTTCCTGTAAAAAATTCAAGTACTGCTCTCCTGTTAAGAGATGTTGAAATACGAATAGTCCCACTAAATGGTTGTCTATGATATGGGATCAAACATACATCAAGAAACGGTTCTATAAATGTGCATTTTTAATCGCATGGGGATTTTCTTCCACAGATGACCACACATGAGAATTTCGTGTGTTTGTTATTGCATCTTTTCGGAGACATGCTTCGGCAGTAAATAAAATGTTGTTGCAGAGTTCTTGGCAAATTATCGCTGGAATTGCATTAGTGTAAGATTATCACTTTGATTCAATTATCTCCAGAGAAACTAGCATAAATATTATCACACTATTAATTGTTTGAATATATGAGGAAATATTTTATGATAATACTCCACTCCCATTTTTTGCTAATAAATATTAAAGAAATTGACAATATGTGCAAAATAAATAATATTGGCCACGATATTTTGTTCGGTGAAATTTTATTATGGTCCAATACTCGCCTTTCTATTAAAAACATTTCTTTGGAGTGTCTAAAAATTCTTGATAGCGTACATTGTGCGATACTCTCCATTAGGAATAGCTTGTCGACTGATGAACGAAATGTAATAAGAATGATTAAAACAGAGATTTACACCAACTTTAGTGTGATATGCCAACAAAGCTCATGCATCGAAGGTTGAAGGCCGGAGAAACTGGGCGGCAGAAACATCCATGGTTTGTTTAAAACATCTCGGTACTGGAACATATCCGGCAACAACGTCTTGCTACAAGAACATACCCGATAAAAACAGCCCTAACGGTCGAAGTCGGGCCGAACAAAGGATAGCATTTAAGAGCCCGCGACTCGCAAAGACAGAACGTTCGCTAGTCGCGACAAAGCAGACTAAATCAAAACGACGGCGCGGCCGATGATAAACATCCGACAAAACTAGAAGAAATAGAACTTTATGACGGGTGTTTCAAAACTTTCGTTATTGAGCAGGCACTGAAATAAAAGCGTGCACAATCCGTTCTCTGCTACCTTACGGTGTAGAAGTACGGTACAAGAGGGCCGATTACGCACGTTTTTCAATGCCTGCTCGATAATGAAAGTTTTGGAACACCCGTTGGAAAACCACCGACGTCTTTTTGCGAATTACAGAAAAAGCACTCTTCGATCAGTTGGCGTAAATAAGTTTAATCGAAGAGCCTCATGAAAATGTGGGATTATATATTTCATACTGGGCATTGCTTGAGACGAACATCGGAACATTCCAGTGCAGATAATCTTCGCATGTTAAAGCATCATGGAGGTTGGAGATCTTTTAACGTTGCGGAATAATACATTGATGATTCTGTCGGACACAAGATAAAAATGTCGGAGGAAAATACTATAACGAAGAAGCTAAGTAAGTTAATGTGTCTTTAAATCGTGTTTTGATAAAAACTTCGAAATCCATAATAGTAATTAAGCGTTCATATCGATATTGAAGATAACAATTAAGAATTCACTTTGACTGAAAATGTTTCATAAATATGTATTGTTCTGTTTCTAAAGTAAGTTTGATGGAGATTTCGGTACTGCATTGCTTGACGTTTCAATTAACATAAATTTCAAACAAATTGCTGGCTTGTTTGCTTGTGTAATTAGAGACGTTGTTTCTCAAAGTTTTCGATGCAACTGTTACTAACAATGATAAATAAAGAAGAATCCATTGCCATTCTGCCATACTGTTGGTAGAATTCATAGTGTAATTGCAAGCATATCGTTTTAATGGGAAGAGTTGCAGAATGGTGTCAATGTTTAATGTTCGTGTCTCGCTACCGAGGCTTCGTTCGTGTTTATGTTTCTCAAGGAAATGCGATGTGTCTTTTATGTATGATACTGTATTTCCTGATAGAGGGTTTTACGTATTTTTAGTAAATATTTAGCTAAACTGTGAACCTATGTAACTAATTATTCGAAGTGATACTTTTGACTTGTGGATTTTTGGTAATCCATAATATTACAATGAAGGGTTAGTACATGTGTTGAATCTTTCTTTAATGTAGTGTAATGTCTCTCTATCAATTTTTCATTTTATGTATTTGTATCAAATTTGTCTGGATAGGTTTTATCTGATTGTGGTTGTTCTAGCACAGTTTTATTATTTGGAAGTGAATATTCTTATCTCATTTCTTCTAGAAGTTCGTGATAACATTCTTCTACTGCTGCAACGAAATAAAAGTTATTTTTTTGGTTGTAGAAGATTATTTTGTCAGTGGCGTTCCTTAGAATTACAGGTTAATTTCACATAAAAAAAGTGCCGTGTGTGCTTTTCTGAGGTATTTTTATCCTCTATGCTATTATGAATACAATTGTACATACAATCGAAACATTTTATTGTACATTCCTTTGTAGTACCTGGTTTGGTTTCTTTATGTAAAATAATGTAATCAACTTTTTTCATATTATTTGGAGGGGCACTTACATTCGGCCTAAACTCTTTTGGAATAACATAATTTTCTTTATAGGAATAGAGAAGTTATACTATTTTTAGAGCATATCAACTTCTTGTAGAAAATTTCCAATTTCTGAGGTGTCTTGTTAGGAGAGATTCGTACTCGTACCTTTTATCAAGATATTCTTTAGACGTTTTTATGACGGTTTGCCGATTTTTTGGATATTTTATTAAAATAGCTGGAAACATTATCTGCTTAAGCTATTGTAATGATCCTTAGTATAAAGGTTTAATATCAAATTAATAAGGTTAAAAGAATATAGTATTAAAATTACAAAGATGAAGTTAAGTATGAAAAGGATTATTAAAATGTATTTGGTAAAGAAAGGAAATAGAATTTAAAATTCAATTGAATAAAGCTATATATAAACAGTAAGATTTTAACATAATTTAATTATTATCTGAAATGAAGTGGAGGATAAATGGCAAATACCATTCAACATAATGAGTATTAGACAAATATGATAAAGTTTCTATAGTGTGCTGGACTATAAAATATATGCTAAACTAAATCGCTAAGGAGATATTTTTATATACAGGGTGTCCCAGAATAACTGTTCCTAATTCTCAGAATTGGGAGAGAGCATGTTATTCAACAATTTTTAATCATAAACTAGTGTTCGGAAATACTTCCGTATTGAATTAAAACTGTAACAAGCCTACGTCTATGCTCAGCGGTAGGGTTACTGCAATGGCGTCGGCGTAAGAAGGGGTGGTTGGGCGTTACCCTCAGCTAGACACTGGATTTGATTGGAACAAAGTTTATTATATTTACACATACAAATAAGCTTATAACTAGGTAACATTTATATACAGAAAAAGAAAAGAAAATGGCGGATTGGCATCCGCGATTGGAAGCGGGTGTGGTCCTTCGGACGCGGGGCCGGCGGCTTCCTCCTGCGGTTGCAGCGGCGGCGGTGGCGACTGGCGACGGGGCGGCGAGCTGAGAGCAGCGGCGGCGGCAACGTCGGCGGCAGTGCGGATCTCCTTGGCGGAGGCGGCGGCTGGCGGCTTCCTTCGGCGGTTGCAGCGGCGGTGGTGGCGACTGGCGACGGGGCGGCGGGCTGTGAGCAGCGGCGGCGGCAACGTCGGCGGCAGTGCGGATCTCCTGGGCGGAGGCGGCGGCTGGCGGCTTCCTTCTGCGGTGGCAGCGGCGGCGGTGGCGACTGGCGACGGGGCGGCGGGCTGTGAGCAGCGGCGGCGGCAACGTCGGCGGCAGTGCTGATCTCCTGGGCGGAGGCGGCGGCTGGCGGCTTCCTTCTGCGGTTGCAGCAGCGGCGGCGGCAACGTCGGCGGCAGTGCGGATCTCCTGGGCGGAGGCGGCGGCTGGCGAAAGTGGCTTTCCAAAGACGGCAGGCAGCAGAGTCCAATGCGTAGGATTGGCTTCTAAGTCCCCGAGGGTGATAGGCTCTGGAGAGGCTGGAGCTGCTAGCTGGTCCTGGAAGCTAAAGTGGCTCGAACTCCAAGTCCCACGAAGGCGGCAGACAGCTAAGTCCAGTGAAACGGCTGTGGGTCCTGGAGCTGAAGTGGCTGCTGGTAGTCCTGGAAGCTGAAGTGGCTGCTGGTAGTCCTGGAAGCTGAAGTGGTGGCTGGTGGACTCTCCTTGGCTGAGTTGCTGCTGGATTGACCCGCCGAGGCAGAGTTGATGCTGGTCCGACTCTCCTTGGCTGAGTCGGCGATGGAAGGCTGAATGGTTCCTGGTAGCGAAAGTGGCTCGAACTCCAAGTCCCACGAAGGCGGCAGACAGCTAAGTCCAGTGAAACGGCTGTGGGTCCTGGAGCTGAAGTGGCTGCTGGTAGTCCTGGAAGCTGGAGTGGCTGCTGGTAGTCCTGGAAGCTGAAGTGGCGGCTGGTGGACTCTCCTTGGCTGAGTGATTTCTTACTGCCAGCGTCTGACTATTTAAAGGAGCCAGTCCTTTGTCCAACGCGATCTCGACGCTCATTGGTTGAAGTAGAAGGGATGTTTTGCCCGATTTCGATATATTTTGAAATTATAGCATTTAATTGAGCGGCGTGATCAATTATCGACTTGGTTTGAGTCGCAATCAATAGTTGATGAAATGCCGATTCTAACGACACCCAATTTGCTATGTTTTGAGTAAAAATTAGCTCAACTTGGAATTTTTAATGCAATGTTCCGCGTAAAGCTTAATTAAGTATTATTCTTATGGCGTGTGTTAAAAAGTTTATTATGCTTTGATCGGTTGCGCGCTATTTTTATAAGATTTTTGAGACCAATTTCGCTTTTCTGGGACGCTTCCTTCCGTTAATTAAAATTTAATTTGTAATCTGCATCTTTGCCCGCTGTACTCGGTCGTGGCCCCTGATTTCTTCGTTACAATCTGCCTTTCCTCGGGCCGCTGAACTCTCGGCCGCTCTCCCGGGCGCGTGTTTGGCTGCCTGATGGAAAAATTGCTTTTTCTCCACCTGTATATGTGCTAGCGCTCTGTGGTTTGTTTTAATAGGTAGCGGTTAATTTTTCCTATCTTCTGGTATCCTTTATGTGTGATTAAAACAGAGCGCACTCTGTTTTAAGGGCGTTTTAGTGAAAAATTCTTAATTTAATCTGCAAACATTCGTGAGGCGTATTTCGCTGGCTGTCACCTTTCTTGGCCGGCCGGCTCCAATAAAGTTTATGGTTGCAATCTTGCTGCACTTTAGAAATTCGTTGTAAGGACACTTATTTTTATGATTTTAGGGTTTTGAAAGATACTTCTGCGTAGGATCGCGGCGGTTTGTTAAACAGATGTAATATTCTTTGTTCTTCGGGCGCCTTTCGGGCGGCGTACGTTTCCTTTGTTTTTATTCGATCTGTTTAACGGTTCATATCAATTCCCCCCTCCTTTGGCGTCCGCGATCCGGGCAAAAAAGATTAGGGAGAGAAGAGGCGGAGTTGGTCGGCGTGAATTTTTCTCCTCGACAACGTCTAACTGGCTTAGCGGCGGATTCCTTGGTGGTACTGCGAGATATGAGTGGCCGGTTATCCGTAGATGCCCTTGTGAATCCTCACATGGTGATGATTGGTTGCGAGTCGCATGATCCCTTGTAGCAGGTTGTTGAAACCGGAGGGGATCTCTCCTTTGCTGGTTCGCTGGCCGTCATGCATCTTTGGGCTAAGTGGTCGCTGAATCCCTATGGAATGATACGCTGCTCGGTGGAGGTATCTCGATGAGCGAGATGTTGGGCCGTTGAAGGTCGTTGTTGGGGCCTTGGCGGCGGTGAGAAGCGTTCCGATGGAAGGTGTCGTCAGCCGGGACTCGTGGGGGGCGGATGTCGACCTGGGGTGTTGGAAACTTCGGCCAGGACTCCTGGTACCTGGGGCTCGTGTCCAAGCGAAGTCCCTTGGGGCGTGGGCTTTTTCACGTTCTGGAGCAGATCTGTGGCTGGGCGTACTTCGCCAGTACACGGCTGGTGCGGGCGGAAGCTTGGGGTCCAGGCGCGGCCAGATCGGTCCTCGGTGACATAAGCGCGATGCTAGGAGTTCGGGGTCTTGAAGTGCGTGCTTAGGCGGAGTCCTCTCCTTGACGCGGAGTTCCTATCCTTCTAGGTGACCCGACTTGCTGACGTGGAGACGGCTGAGGTGGGACACCTTGTTCGGGGGCTGCTAGGGATGATCAGACGTGTTGACGTTTGGGTGAGAAGCCAGGTGGATCCTCGTCGTAGAAGGTGCCGTGCTTGATCTTCCGGAAGTGGGAGCGCGTGACCAGGCGAAGTATGGCGGCGTTGCGGCAGTCCTCACGTGCTGAGCCAATCTGCGGAAGGATACACCTCGGCGGCACGCGGTGGGTGCGGGTGGAGGCTTGGGGCATCCTTTGCGCGGACAGATTGACCCTCGGTGGTGGAGGTGGCAAGTCCTAGCTTCGGGGACCTGGGGCGCCTGTTCCGGCGGAGGCGTGAGCTTCGGCCTTCTAGTGAGCGTGCTTCTCTGTTGCGCTTCTCGGCGAATTTGCGCTGAGTGCAGGTGCTGGAGTGCCTGCAGAGAGTTGGTGGCGAGCTTCTGGCAGCAGATTGGCACTGCCGGCCAGAGAGCTGGTGATGAGCTTTTGGTAGCATATTTGAAGTGCTGGCCAGAGAGCTGGTGTTGGGGCCTTGGTGGCGATGGAAGCGTTCCGATGAAAGGTGTCGTCAGCCGGGACTCGTGGGAGCGGATGTCGACCTGGGGTGTTGGAAACTTCGGTCAGGACTCCTGGTACCTGGGCTCGTGTCCTAGCGAAGTCCCTTGGCGGCGTGAGCTTATTCACGTGCTGGGGCGGATCTGTGGCCGGGCTTCGGCGGCACGCGGTTGGTGCGGGCGAAGTTTGAGGGTCCAGTCTTGACCAGATCGCTCCGCGGAGAAGTAAGCGTGATGCCAGGACTTCGGTATCTTGAAGTGCGTGCTTAGGCGAAGTCCTCTCCTTGACGCGGAGTTTCTGTTTCCCTAGGCGACCCGGGTTGCTAACGTGGAGGCGGCTGAGGGGAGACACTTTGGTCGGGGCTGCTTGGGCTAGTTGGACGCGTTGACGTCTGGAGAAGAAGCTAGGTGGATCCTTGTCGTAAAAGGGGCTGTGCCTGATGTTCCGGAAGCGGGCGCACGTGACCAGGCGAAGTATGGTGGTGTTGCGGCATTCCTCACGCGCTGGGTGGATCTGCGGAAGGATACACCTCGGCGGCACGCGGTGGGTGCGGGTGGAGGCTTGGGGTATCCTTGGCGCGAACAGATTGACCCTCGGTGGCGGAGGCGGCAAGTCATAGCTTCGGGGACCTGTTGTGCGAGTTCCGGTGGAGTTGTGGGCTTGGGCCTTTCAGCGAGCGCTGTTCCCCTGTTGCTCTTCTCGGTGAGTTTGTGCTGCGTGCAGGTGCTGGAGCTTCTGCAGAAAGTTGGCGGCGAGCTTCTGGCAGCATATTTGAAGTGTTGGCCAGAGAGCTGGTGCTGAGCTTCTGGTAGCACATTGGCGGTGCAGGCCAGAAAGCTGGTGATGAGGGATCCTTGAGATTGCTGTGAATCGTTGTGGATCATGGTTGTTGGTGGTGATGTTGTTGATGTTTGTTTTGGGCGCCACTGGGTGTTTTCTACCACTCCCAGAAGTGGTGTTGGTCGTCTTCATTCATCTCGGTTTGCACTGGGTTGAGACACTGTGATGGTGTCCTCTGTCCACATGGAAACGGAGATGCGCTGTCTGCTGTGACTCCCGAGTGATGCGGGCTGACACTTGGTTGCGGTGTCTGCTGAGGTTCCTTGTTGGTCCTCGGCGGAGTTGCGACCATCCTTCTTCGTCGACTTCACCATTGTAGTGGGCGTGACTTCCCTCTGGTGTCCACCAAAGGCTGGCCCCACGTTCCGGGCGACAATTAACAAGCCTACGTCTATGCTCAGCGGTAGGGTTACTGCAATGGCGTCGGCGTAAGAAGGGGTGGTTGGGCGTTACCCTCAGCTAGACACTGGATTTGATTGGAACAAAGTTTATTATATTTACACATACAAATAAGCTTATAACTAGGTAACATTTATATACAGAAAAAGAAAAGAAAATGGCGGATTGGCATCCGCGATTGGAAGCGGGTGTGGTCCTTCGGAGGCGGGGCCGGCGGCTTCCTCCTGCGGTTGCAGCGGCGGCGGTGGCGACTGGCGACGGGGCGGCGAGCTGAGAGCAGCGGCGGCGGCAACGTCGGCGGCAGTGCGGATCTCCTTGGCGGAGGCGGCGGCTGGCGGCTTCCTTCGGCGGTTGCAGCGGCGGTGGTGGCGACTGGCGACGGGGCGGCGGGCTGTGAGCAGCGGCGGCGGCAACGTCGGCGGCAGTGCGGATCTCCTGGGCGGAGGCGGCGGCTGGCGGCTTCCTTCTGCGGTGGCAGCGGCGGCGGTGGCGACTGGCGACGGGGCGGCGGGCTGTGAGCAGCGGCGGCGGCAACGTCGACGGCAGTGCTGATCTCCTGGGCGGAGGCGGCGGCTGGCGGCTTCCTTCTGCGGTTGCAGCAGCGGCGGCGGCAACGTCGGCGGCAGTGCGGATCTCCTGGGCGGAGGCGGCGGCTGGCGAAAGTGGCTTTCCAAAGACGGCAGGCAGCAGAGTCCAATGCGTAGGATTGGCTTCTAAGTCCCCGAGGGTGATAGGCTCTGGAGAGGCTGGAGCTGCTAGCTGGTCCTGGAAGCTAAAGTGGCTCGAGCTCCAAGTCCCACGAAGGCGGCAGACAGCTAAGTCCAGTGAAACGGCTGTGGGTCCTGGAGCTGAAGTGGCTGCTGGTAGTCCTGGAAGCTGAAGTGGCTGCTGGTAGTCCTGGAAGCTGAAGTGGTGGCTGGTGGACTCTCCTTGGCTGAGTTGCTGCTGGATTGACCCGCCGAGGCAGAGTTGATGCTGGTCCGACTCTCCTTGGCTGAGTCGGCGATGGAAGGCTGAATGGTTCCTGGTAGCGAAAGTGGCTCGAACTCCAAGTCCCACGAAGGCGGCAGACAGCTAAGTCCAGTGAAACGGCTGTGGGTCCTGGAGCTGAAGTGGCTGCTGGTAGTCCTGGAAGCTGGAGTGGCTGCTGGTAGTCCTGGAAGCTGAAGTGGCGGCTGGTGGACTCTCCTTGGCTGAGTGATTTCTTACTGCCAGCGTCTGACTATTTAAAGGAGCCAGTCCTTTGTCCAACGCGATCTCGACGCTCATTGGTTGAAGTAGAAGGGATGTTTTGCCCGATTTCGATATATTTTGAAATTATAGCATTTAATTGAGCGGCGTGATCAATTATCGACTTGGTTTGAGTCGCAATCAATAGTTGATGAAATGCCGATTCTAACGACACCCAATTTGCTATGTTTTGAGTAAAAATTAGCTCAACTTGGAATTTTTAATGCAATGTTCCGCGTAAAGCTTAATTAAGTATTATTCTTATGGCGTGTGTTAAAAAGTTTATTATGCTTTGATCGGTTGCGCGCTATTTTTATAAGATTTTTGAGACCAATTTCGCTTTTCTGGGACGCTTCCTTCCGTTAATTAAAATTTAATTTGTAATCTGCATCTTTGCCCGCTGTACTCGGTCGTGGCCCCTGATTTCTTCGTTACAATCTGCCTTTCCTCGGGCCGCTGAACTCTCGGCCGCTCTCCCGGGCGCGTGTTTGGCTGCCTGATGGAAAAATTGCTTTTTCTCCACCTGTATATGTGCTAGCGCTCTGTGGTTTGTTTTAATAGGTAGCGGTTAATTTTTCCTATCTTCTGGTATCCTTTATGTGTGATTAAAACAGAGCGCACTCTGTTTTAAGGGCGTTTTAGTGAAAAATTCTTAATTTAATCTGCAAACATTCGTGAGGCGTATTTCGCTGGCTGTCACCTTTCTTGGCCGGCCGGCTCCAATAAAGTTTATGGTTGCAATCTTGCTGCACTTTAGAAATTCGTTGTAAGGACACTTATTTTTATGATTTTAGGGTTTTGAAAGATACTTCTGCGTAGGATCGCGGCGGTTTGTTAAACAGATGTAATATTCTTTGTTCTTCGGGCGCCTTTCGGGCGGCGTACGTTTCCTTTGTTTTTATTCGATCTGTTTAACGGTTCATATCAACTGCATAAAGGATATGAGGATTAGAAATTTCTCCAATGTAGATACATAATCCATTCACAAAACTCGTGAACTGTTAATGTCAATGGAAATTAGTAATATTTAAAGTTAGGTTATGTTACATGTGTCAAAAGTTAAGCGAAGTAAAAAACATGAAACTGAAATAATTATAATACATGTAAATGCATTTTGAAATGTACTCTTCTTAACATGGAATTTCGGCTTAGACCGCGTAGTATTTGTATATGAACACCCAGCATAATCTGGCTTAATGTGCCTTGCACCTTGTGAAGTAGAGCAAAGACCCGCGCGATGGTCATGCTCTTTGGTGGCTCGTGTTGTTTGAGTATCTTGAGAACGAGGATATTTAGGCAGATTTGGCCGTTTTGCTGTTTGTGCATCAATATTCACTATGGCTTAATTTTGGCACATGTAACATAACCTAACTTTAAATATTACTAATTTCCAGGTACACACCACAATTGAGGTGGACATGGGTTCAAATCTGGTCGTAGCCGAGAATTTTCTCGGAGCGGCAGTGGATTTGAACTCATTAGTTAAGTTAGATGTAAGTTGTGTGTGGTATGTTTGCATGCGGGGGAGCGTAGTATAAGTCGCGTACGGCGCATTACCTCCGTTGCACTTCCCGCGAGGTAGAATGGTCCTCGACACGGAAAGGTAAAAGAGGCAATAGATCATGAATGAAAAAAAACTGACAGTTCACGAGTTTTGTGAATTGATTATGTATCCACATTAGAGAAATTTCTAATCCTCATATCCTTCATGCAGTTTTAATTTAATACGGAAGTATTTCCGAACACTAGTTTATTATTAAAAAATGTTGAATGGTATGCCCTCTCTCAATTCTGAGAATTAGGAACAGTTATTCTGGGACACCCTGTATAAGTATGTAAAAATAATTTGGTACAAAAACATGTAATAGATTTGTAAGCGGTTAAAATTACGAAAATAAACATTTTATAACAGTTTAAAAGCTGTTTGGTATATAAAAGAGTTGGGAATTAACTAAAATTGGGGTGGTGAAAATTAAAAGTAAATGTTAAAAGATTAAAAGATGTGAAGACGAAATGGATGAAAAAATGGATGTGGTGAGAATACCTAAGTAATGCAGTTATAATCTACAAAAGCAAAATTTCTGTAATGGGATGCCGAACTGAGTTTATTGTCAAATTACATTACATCATATGAATTGCATAACAGGGAATGGTTTTACTGGAAGTGGTTTACATCGAGATTGTTAGCAGAGTGAGCGTTTTATGGGGTGGATAGGAGGTTTTCATCTAATGGAGTTCTAATTCGATAAGCTTATCATTGAAGTGACATCTTGTAACTTGCATCTAGTCGAGGTTCGTGATACTAGGTCGTCGGTGGCTTGGGGATTTTGGTAGGAAGACGTGGATGGCGCTTGATGCTGATAGTACTACTGGAGAAGGTAGGTGTCTTGTCGTATTTTGACCAGGAAGTCTTTGCGGATCCAGGTGTTTTGGCGGAGCTCGTACTAGGATTTTTTGGACGTTGGGAGATCTTTATGAGATTGCTGGATGCGTTTGGCTTGGTAAAGGAGAGTATTAAGGTCCATGAACAGGTGGCAGAATACAGGTATTTAAATAAAAAACTGAAAGAAAAAGATAGACAAAGTGAAGTGAGGTAATTTTAAAGTGGAAGGTACTTACTATTTGATATTTGTTGAATGACAAGTAATGTAACGAGAAAGTATTTATAATTGATTTTGCACTTGCATAATTCAAAGTGACAGGTGACAGACGTACAAGTGTCATGACCTGTGTTTCAGTTAAAAGTAAAAATGTTTCTACCGGAGTTAGCGATTTAATAATATTGATAGTCCATAATTATAAAATGGCAAATAAGTTACTAAATATTGAATTTTAAAAGAGAATTGATTGAAAATAAACTAAAGTATAGTAAAAAGCTAGATGTAATAGCTAATAGGCCAGTCAATAAAGACATTCTACCTTGAAAAAGGTCAGGAAAAGTTGTAATTTGGCATACTTGTAGAGTCGCATGTCCTAATCGACATACTAAGTTTGCGTCTTTGAATGAGCTCCGCTCGCGCCGCCATCTTGCTAAAAAGGTACCAAAAACCAGTTTTTCGTATATATATCCTATCCTGTGCTATCTAGACTAAAAATAGTTATTATTGTAGGAAACAAAATTGCCTACAACTTTTGACTGAAACCTTTTTTTTTGTCAGACGAATAATTCATAAGTTACAGCGACTTAAGGCGGAGCAAATTTTCGAAATTAATAACTAACCCAGGGGAAATTTCCTAATCACGCTTTATGGAGTTCCAAAAGAAAACGTCACTTTGGATCTCTTCGCTTTCAAAATTTTGCAAGATCCGTTACAAAAAGTAAGTTCAATCTTGCTGCTTTACCACCTACAAGAGAAGCTGCACGTCAACATTCTCTTCGAACCTACCACCAAGTTCAGATTTGGTACGATATAACAAACAATCCAGAGGAATGGGGATGGCAAAAAAGCAAATTCGGACACACTCCGGTAAGAACGACAAAAGATCCTGCTCCTGAGGCACTACTGAAATTTATTTCATGCAAATGTAAAAAAGGATGTGGTCGATCGTGTGGTTGCAGAAAAACAGGCTTGAAATGCTCTGTTATCTGTACATTTTGTAATGGTGACTCTTGCGAGAATGTTCCACAGATTTTGATACACGCTGAAGATGACGAGACATTAGTTGACAGACTACTGATGTTTGACGATGACCATGACGATGAAACCGCTGAAAAAGAATCAGAAAAGGATGAGAGCGAATCTGAAGAAGATGTCGAGATCAGTCAACCTGGACCATCTAGGGCATCTAAAAGAACTAGAAGACCTAAGTAAAGACTAAGTCGTGGATTAGGCTTACTGGGAATACCGCATAAAAAACGCGTCGCTTACTCTACCCCATGGTGGTGTGCAAATGAGTAAAAACTTGAATTAGATAGTAATTAATAGATATTAACCGAAATTTCGACGAAAAGTGGAGCGTTTTCGCAAATTTTTAAAATTTTTCATCTGACAAAAAAAAGTTTCATACAAAAGTTGTAGGCAAGTTTGTTTCCTGTAACAACTATTTTTAGCCTAGATGGCACAGGAGAGGAGATATATACGAAAAACTGATTTTTGGTACCTTTTTAGCAAGATGGCGGCGCCCTTTCAAGGTCGCAAACTTAGTATGTCGATTAGGACATGCAACTCTACAAGTATGCCAAATTAGAACTTTCCCTGACTTTTTGCAAGGTAGAATGTCTCTATTGACTGGCCTATAAAGTATAATGATTATTGTTATAACATATAACCATTTTAACATATAAAGACCATTATAGTCAATTATAACACTATATAGACTATTTAGGAACACTGGATATATTCAAGAACAAGCATTTAGTTACATTAAGAAGTCTTCATTTATTACATTTATTGTTTAATATATAAAACCCTGTTTGAAGGAAGATTTTCCGACTTTGATATTGTTGCAATGTGGCAATGAGATCATTTCTAAACAAATTTTTGTTGTTCTTCAATTACCTTGTGAAATAGACCGTTTAGAGTCACGCTAGTATAAAATGAGGCTTAATGTGCACATTTATTCATAAACGCTACATTTACTCGGAAAGAATTCGCGAGTTTCAAGTTCAACAGATGCACCTTGTATATTACATGAATATTTAGCAAAGCCGTTAACCTCAGCACACCTTGACAGGAAAGGCAAAAAGCGGTATTAGGCTAAGGATAAGGCTAAGAAAGCAATTAAAAACGTAATTATGAAGATTCTTTTAGTTGACGCAGTTCTTGCATTTTTCCCATATTTGCACAACGTTTTTGAAAGCAAGGGAAAACCGTTTTCTCTTTTCTAGGCTTTGGCTCCAGAAGCGCATTACCATTCCGTATTGACCTTCCATAAAATATCAATTTTGTTCCTTGCGGCCGCTGGAATATTCAGTGCGTTTGGCGTGGTCAGCTGGTTTTACCATAACCTCACTTAAATCAAGAGTTTCAGCGAACAGGCGGCTACTTCGTATTCTGGCGGCCTGTTGACCTCAGTTGGTCAACTTTAACAATTCGAAATTAGAATGGATATTATATAACGCAAAAAAATTGTGGTTGGTTTTTTGGCACCGCGGGCTAATGCAATGAATCCTGTCCTCGGATTTGTTGGAGCGAAGAATTGTTGTAAAAGGTGTGGGAAGCTTGTTTATCAGACTATGAAATTAAAAAACGTCTTCTGTTATGGTAGTGTGACAAAATTGCGCTAGCGACCGTTTCTACGCTATTTGAACTATTTAGGAAAATGCTCAACTTGTATTATATGGAAACAATAGAATGCATAGGTATATTAAGCGAGCAATTTATTTTTTACAAATTTATTTAAATATTTTTGTAATTTTGCCTCAAATTTTATTAAAAACTTTTATTTTACAACTTCAAAACATTTGTCGATTATGTTTGGCAAGAAGTTTTAAAGTTGCATTAATGTTTTGTAGTTTTGCAAAATTTCCGCTTTTCAAATTTTTAAAAACGAATGTCAACAATTTTTAGTTCATATACAAACAAACCTAAAAAAGTTAATTATACCGTAATAAAAACATATCTAGTAGGAGTAATTGGTAGGCGTATGTATGTCACATATTCTTCACGTTTATCGTTTCTGATGCACCAAGTGTGATAATCACGTCAAGGATGATCTGAAACAGGCTAAAATTTTGCTTAGACACAATTTGGAAATCATTTTTTGTCGACGAGGTTTAAAAAGCGCATCGGTGACCATGACCGTCAACTTCAGTGAATGACACCAATATTCAAACAGTCGATGACGTTATCACATTTAATTGTGTAGTCATTGTTAAAATGATAAATAAGTTCGGGTTGTGCGCAAAAAATGTGTTAGATAGATTTGACATCTCATTTCTCCAAAACTGAAACAATGTCGTAAGCTCCTGAAGTGATTTGAAAGAAAAAGGCTGGATGTTATTGGGTCAATATCAATATGAGATACATTCTGGGTGCACATTTCTTCCCTGGACACAATTTTTGGGATGTGATTTTATTCTATTATATGTTATACAAAAAAGAAGAATTAATGCTTCCCTCTCATCGAATTAAAATAAGAAACACTTTCACATTCCCTTTACAGTCCGTGCTATCACTATCTTTTGGATCATTGACAGAAGTGCTGGCGGGAGTGAAATTTGGCAACGATGCCCAACTGAATAATTTTGTAGAAGACTGACTAGACATTCAGCGAAAAGACATTTGTTTTAGAGGTATTATAAAGTAAAGTTCTCAGGGAGGTAGCTTAAATGTTTGAAGTTATAGAGAGAGTACATCGAACATTAGCAGTAACTGTTTTGTTAATATGTTACCTTAATAGACAGAGTTTTCATTAATTCCCATTTCCCACGTGACTAAATTTAAATTTGCCGCTATAAATTTGTTTTTCGAAGCTTGGTGGTATTGGTAATATCCCTAAACAAACTGCCAAATTTTGACCTGCCGCGACATAGACATTCGTCACATCTAACCTCTAAATTTTAAACGTTTCGTTTTGCTGTTTAGAAGTTATTGGATTGTATTTGTTGAGTCGACATCGAAAAACAGTTCTTTTCAGAACTCTGAAATTACCTGAATATTTGGATGTAAGTAAATTGTAAAGTTGAGATATTTATTATTGCATATAACAGTTTCTAAATTTTTTAGTAAATAAAATTTATATTATTAATATAAATAATAATTAAATATGGCAATAAATCATTAGAAAATATTATTATATATTTTATTCTCCTTAGCATAGAATTTCGGCTTAGACCGCGTAGTATTTGTATATGAATACCCAGCATTTTCTGGCTTAATGTGCCTTGCACCTTGTGAAGTCGAGCAAAAACCCGCGCGATGGCCATGCTCTCTGGTGGCTCGTGTAGTTTGAGTATCTTGAGAACGAGGATACTTAGGCAGATTTAGCCGTTTTGCTGTTTGTGCATCCATATTCACTAACGTTTCGCAAGACCTTGCAGCTTGCATCATCAGAGTGGAAGTCGCACCTTTAGGAACCACTGGAACGCCACTGATAATTTTGTGTTACTGTATTAAATTTAAGGAGTACTGCCAATCGTGTAAGTTTGGTTGCCTAGCATTTAGGGTAAATACATGGTCACGTGCGAAATGGAAATTAATGACAACCCTGTAGTATATAAATATCTGAACTATCCACTAATTACGATGCCACTTTAAATAAGTACTTTTATCTACGACCACTACTAAAAGTAGGCCTTTTAGCGCTAGCTTGTTTCACTAAAAGTGACGTTTTATAGTTTACCGCGTTTAAAGAAATCAGCTGTTTACTTTTAGCACATGTGCTAAAAGTGATGCGAGGTTCAAAACTACAATTTCGAACTGCAAGTGAAGTTGTAAAGCTATTCTAGTTGCTTCTTGCGTTACAGGTAAAGCGTTTTTGAAATAATTAAAGCGTTATGTAATGAATACAGTCATATGTGGAGTACCAACAATTACATTTCGTTAACTCACCTTGACAGCACGGGCGTGGCCAAACAATCGCTAGCGGCGTAGGCTACTATTCATTATGACGCAGCGTCGCAGATGCGAACCTTTCTTAAATCGATATTTATGGATTAATAACGGTAAAATTAAGGTCGTAGATGAAATATTGTATGCAACGAGTGCTAAAAGTCGTTTATGCGCGAGACATGTTATGAAACTCAGCCTTCGGCTTCCGTTCATAATTTTCATGTCTCGCGCATAAAAGTCGACTTGTTGCATAAATAGCTATTATCTACGACCACTACTAAAAGTAGGCTTTTTAGCGCTAGCTTGTTTCACTAAAAGTGACGTTTTATAGTTTACCGTGGTTAAAGAAATCAGCTGTTTACTTTTAGCCCATGTGCTAAAAGTAAAGTGAGGTTATAAAACTAGAATTTCGAACTGGAAGTGAAGTTGTAAAGTTATTCTAGTTGCTTCTTGCGTTACAGGTAAAGGGTTTTTGAAATAACTAAAGCGTTATGTAATGAATACAGTCAGATGTGGAGTATTAATAATTACATTTAATAATTGACCTTGATAGCACTGGCTTCGCAAACATTCGCCCGCACGCCATGGCCTACTGTTTATTATGACGTAAATTAGAAGTGTCGTAGATGCAAACCTTTGTTAAATCGATATTTATGGATTAATAACGGTAAAACTAAGGTGGTAGATAAAATATTGTATGAAACGCGTGCTAAAAGTCGTTTATGCACGAGACATGTCATGAAACTCAACCTTCGGCTTTGTTTCATAATTTTCATGTCTCGTGAATACACTTCGACTTTTAGCACTTGTTGCATAAATAGCTATTATAAATTCTAAAGATGTGTATCTAAGTTAAAGGTACAATTTGTGTTTGAGATAATATGTGATTAAGAAAAGAATGCTGTTTTGTCTTATCTAAAATCAGATTTAAATTCTTCTTTCAAGTGTCATAACAATGTCAAAATAGTTTTGTTCTAAGTAATCGTCTTATAACAAAAAAACTAATCTCAATTTTTTTAATCTTTAAATGCATTTTTGTGATAGCATAAAGGAACGCTTTCTGTTGGCGTATTAAGTTTATGGTTAAATCTGACACCCGTAGTTCTGTGAATAATTTTTCAGTCGTATATTCTGTCTAATCTTAATCCTCAGCAATCAAGACTGTTATTTGCAAGCAAGTGTGCTTGCAGTTTATTGGAATTCTCAAACACTTATTATGACATATATGTAAATATGTAGTGTAATGTACGATAACCTGCGTTCAAAAAAATAACGTTATCGAAAGGGCTTTGAACTAGATTTTGTTTTACGACTGCATGTCTGTGATTATCGCTCTACCCAGAATTCAACGCGCTCAGCCACTTGAGTTGTCAGTTGTCAAAGTAAGGTTGCATATACGCAATCCATAATAGAATATTACGTAACAAGAGTTGTAATTGCTTTACAACTCGAGTTGCGTACTATACGTTTTCTACTACACTCATTTCGTTAAATAAAAAAAATATTTTTTTCTTGACTGTCAAACCACCTTAAAAGTTAGGCAGCTACAATCACAGCTCTGCACTGCTTCGTACAAACAACAACTATAAAATATACGTAACTATAGTAACCAAAGCGAAAAAGCATTGTTACTACCAACACAATAAGTCACTAAATCCCTAATCGTGCGATCGACCCACTTTACGCACGCTGTGCGTAAGAAACGCTTACACAACTTGTAAGTTGTACAGTTTTGGGGGCTGGACACAACGCCCACTCGTCACAAACCCCAACTCAGAATTTAGTCGTAACGCCAAACTTCGATTTTGGTCACAACGCCCAACTTGGTTACAACACCCAATTTTGATTTTGGTCACAACGCCAACTTGGTCATAACGCCCAAAAACGATATTAGTCACAATGCCGAACTTGGTCACAACGCCCACCGACGCCTGTTATAGGAGAGGGCTATCGACGCAACTGAAACCACCGTTTTGGTCATAACGCCCAACTTCGATTTTGGTCATAACGCCCAATTTCGATTTTGGTCAGAACGCCCAAATTTGTCACAACGCCCTATTTTGATTTTGGTCCCAACGCCTAACTTGGTCATAATGCCCAAAAACGATATTGGTCACAACGCCCAACTTGGTCATGACCCCCACCGACGCCTGTTATAAGAGAGAGCTATTGACGCCACTCAAACCACCGTCTTGGTCATACCACCCAACTTCGATCTTGGTCATAACGCCCAATTTCGACTTTGGTCAGAACGCCCAAATTTGTCACAACGCCCTATTTTGATTTTGGTCCCAACGCCTAACTTGGTCATAATGCCCAAAAACGATATTGGTCACAACGCCCAACTTGGTCATGACCCCCACCGACGCCTGTTATAAGAGAGAGCTATTGACGCCACTCAAACCACCGTCTTGGTCATACCACCCAACTTCGATCTTGGTCATAACGCCCAATTTCGACTTTGGTCAGAACGCCCAACTTGGTCACAACGCCCAACTTGGTTTATAACATAAAGTTGTATTCTTTATATAGAACTTATAGTTAGCTGTGGCTTTATGAGAAAGGGGATTTTTTTCCATTTGAGTGACATATATCGTATGGGACCGATTTATTCATTTTCACTACTGTATAGCAACAATTCCCAATTTTTAATATTTCGGTGTTTTCTAGTTGAAGGCTTGTGTCATCTTATATTATATGAGCCCATGCCGCCGGCCGTCCAGACCGTAAGCACTGGGCCGCGCACATGCCGATCGTAAGCGCGAGTGGCGAGACCGTCAACAGCAAGCATTTTTATTGTTCACCGTTTCTTTACGCTGGCAGGGCCAGACGTAGGCTGGCCACGCGCGTTCTAGTTTAGAATATATTTGATTAAAAATTTTTTGCGTTGTTACAATACTACCGTTTTATTGACAGAACTAGCTGAAACCCGCGGCATATGCCGCATTTAAAATGTATGACGAATTTAATAACTTTTGTTGCACTAAATAAAGCTTTAAAAGCACGCTAGAGATTGGCAGTAAGGAACAGTTCCAAAAAATATATTTTCAAATGTAAAGTCTTTGGAAAGGAAACGCTCGCCCCTGAAAGGCGTCCTAATTAATACGACGTTGTTGGAACGCAGTCAAAAAAAATTCCGGAAAGAATTAATGCTCTTATGAGATTATATGTGAGAATTATTTGCGCCAGCGAAATAATTTTCAGCTGCCTACAATCTGTTTCTTTTCAGATTTAAGCCGTTGAGGCGTTGAGCGTCATAAAAATATAAATGCGGTAACTCAAGTCTCCAGTTACGCCGTTACTGATATTGTTAAATAACTGATTAACTATTATTTCTTTGTCATTTTAAACACAAGAAGCCAAGTAGCGCAGATGGGTAAGCGCTTGCCTTGCGTTAAGCAAGTCCTCGGTTCGAATCCCGCGAAGGCCGGATTTTCCGCAGCCTTGCGATTTGAACCGGGCTCGGTGAGACTATTCACAGTTGGGCACCAAATTAACCCGGGTTTAGTCGCGCGTCCTAAACTTTCGTTAGTGATCGCGCCCCGGTCGGTTCAACCGCAGTTAGTTTTTTTAACAGAATGTATGTAAATTAATAAACATCTTTTTCATAACACCTACTTGTTATTTGTTAATAACAGAACTGTCAACCTGACTGAAAAGTTCCTCATAACAGCCATGACCATGGCTCAGATAAACTCATTAGCATCGGCGTGACGGCATCGGCCACAAATTTATCCTCGTTTGTTAGATGCCTACTAACGGCCTTATATCGATAATAACTATAACATTTCTCTTGCACTTTATTAGGAAAGCATAATAAACGATTTTACAGCGTAACATTAATTTATAATACCAGATAAATGAAAAAATAATTGAGTTACGTTAGATCAACCGCATTAACAAAAAAACGGTTTTAAATTTTTTTTAAATGTGTTGAAATGTCACTAAAAATAGCAAAACTGCATTTTAGGAGAATTTTTAAAAGTTCAAGTCGCAAAGGAGCTGCATTAGAAAGCTACAGCAATTTTTTAAAATGTGCGGTTGAATCGACCATAGCGCGACCACTCCCGGGTTAACTGTGCTCTACTCAGAACCACAGACCTAAGAGATAGAGTAACAAGGTCAACATAACACACACAGACACCTCACACAATGGGTGCTGTGCAAGCATTAAAAGGCGCGGTTCAACTTTGTATCCCGATTCTGGGGCAAGTTGAGCATTGTACCGCCAGATGCAAGCATATAAAGCACCATCCTCTACACCGCAAGGTAAAACGAGGTTATCGATTATACATCCATACATAATACATTTTAAACTGGCATTATTATTATTATCTCTATAATAGCAACCATAAGTAACTGTTTATAATGTTTATATGCTAGCGAGTTAATTTTCTTCTTAAATCGCTAGTGAATTAATAGTAGATTGTTCTACAACTTAAGAAAAGTGAGAGTTTTCCAGCGAATGTAAAAGTTTTACGTGGAATTTTCCAATGTGTTGAACATGCAATTTTTCCTTGTAGCTGACAAAAATATCTTTTTAAATAATTTTGGTCAAAGTATGGAAGCGCAATGTTTACTGTACTGTATAAATATAAATAACCATTATACATTATAGAATAGACCTTACTTGAAAATGGATGAATCTGTTATTAATTCATTTAGTTTCAATTTAAACTGCAGTGTTCTATAGCATTCGGTTACTTATTTCAAGTGTTTGTTAAAATATTGTTTTTAAATTAAAAAGTTCCTTCATATTTTTATTTCGTAGCCTCTTTTACCTTTCGGTGTCGGGGACCATTCATCTTTCATCTCTTTTTATTTATTTACTATGTAGTTGTATATTTATTTTAAGACGGTTTATTTAAGCTTCTCACAGATTACGGAGGCGGTTGCCCTTAATAAAGGGATCCGACACAAAGTTCCTTCCCCGCATAACCGTTATTTGCAATTTGTTGACATGCGGTTTTACTTACAGCATCAGGTCTTCGATCTCTTCCTTGAATTCTGGTATTCTAGCCGTCATTACTTGCAGTATTTATTGTCCAGTCCAATTGTCCTGCCAAAACATAAATTTACGATACTCATTTGTCCAGCAAGGTACTGGCCTACGGGGAAATTTTAGAACCGTCTACAGTTTTCTTGATAAAACGGAACTGAAAATTCAGTAATTGCTAGTTAGCATTGTCATTCAACAGTCACCCGTGGCCTTTGTAGTTAATCATTTTGCGTTGTTCTTAGTGGTGTGTGAATTAACATGGTAAGTAAAATGTCCATTTTATTACCTACTTTTTTTACAAAAAAATACCTGATTGGCTTAAAGAAATGGTTCATCAAACAAAAACCTTAATTCACTTGGTGTATAATATTTATTAAAAATACTCTTTATTTGTTTATAAAATCCTAATAGATTTTGTTGTGAGTGTGGAGTAAGGATTCATAGTCGGACTATTCTTCAGTTGCGTGAGTTTTAATTTGTTATTTACCTCTTGTCTGTAAGCGTATTTTAGACAAAGTTACGGAACCTTTATGTTTGAAAGTAAACTTGATTAGTTAAATTACAAATTTTCTTTTTAGAGATATGTCCCTCCTGCAAATTACATTTTCCGGTGGGGCAATACGACATCCGTACCTGCACCGTGATACGTTGTTGCGAGTGCAATTTTCTGGTATGTATTACAATTTACTGTTAGGCATCCATCTTTAAAAATATGATCATTCGTCATTTTGATTATTCACTAAGTAATCGACTATCCTAATTAAAGAAAGAAAATTCAAAAGTTTGACTTCTTGCGGAATTAATTTGACTACTCCCTTTTTCAATTTAGATTTCCAAAAATATTGCGAGGGGTGTGGGAATACCAGAGAATTTTCTTTTGAGGAAGGTAGTTGACATGGGGCAGCAGATAGCTGCCAATCGAGCAAAAGCTTTGGCTCGTCAGAGAGCCAAAAAAAGAAGCAAGCGGTAAGATTAAATAATTAGTGTAAATTAATTTGATTACATAATTGGTTATAATAAATTATTTTTTTACTAAATACATTTATTGCTTATATGATATAATATACAGGCTGTTCAAAGATAATTGCCCAGTATTGCTAACTTTGTTATCAATATTTCGATTAAATAACTCACGTATAGTCTGTTCAGTAAACATAAAAATACAAAGTGGCCTTTGATTTCCAAAAGTTCATGAGTGTACTTCCAAAATGCATCTTTGTCTTCGAATGTACTTACAAAAAGTTACTAAAACAAATAGGTTAAGGGTGTGACATTTATCTAGCATCTAGCAAAAAAAATTAAACTGTTTTTGTGTTTACTGAATGCCCTATAGATCACGATGGCGAAAACAGAAAAACAATTGATTATCAGATTTTCAAATTATTCACAAAAATTAAAAATTACTTATTGTAAATACACCTATGGAATAAGTTGTTCCATTTCAAAAAATGTTAATTTTGCGAATAACTCGAAAGTTTGATGCTCAATTGTTTTTCTGTTTTTGCCATCGTAATCTACGTGAACAGTACTACAAATGCTAATATAATCGAAATCGTAGCTTTAACTTTGAGCACCCTGTATGTAGGGCTGTGTGAACCATACTTTTTTTGAACCGAACTTTTCTAGTAAATGTTCAAACAAACATTTCAACCAAACTCGTATTAAAATTTTTTAGTTTTCAAAACTAATTAATTTCATCGCATTTACAAAGTATTTAAAAACATTTCTTAATTGTAAGTATTTACTTTACTTCTTAATGTTAAAAATAATAAGTTTTATTAAATATCACTATTTTAAATAAATTGAGCAATTTAATTAATTCCCAATTTTATTGCAGTTTGTCATCTCAATCTTATCTCCTGTGGAGAACTATCACATCTATAACAACTAATTTGCCATGTTGTTCAAAATTTGCAGAACAATTCTACTGTAGTGGAAGAGGAATTAGTGGTAGTAAGTATTAAAAAATTAGTATTAAATTACCTAATAATAAATTATTTTATTACAGGAGGCACTGGAGTGAGTGCCAAATAGTAGCAGTTAAAATGTAATGATTATTCATTATAAAAATAAATATATACATTGTGATTTTTTTATCTCGTTACAGCACATATTACGTGCATCGCTTTTTCATGTGTTTAAAATGTTGGTAACGTTTGAAATAAACTAATTTCATAGATGCCACTGCGGCAACTATGAAATTCGTTTATTTCAAATGTTATCAAAATTTCAAACACTCATGAAAAACTGTTGCACGTAATATGTGCTGTAACAAGATAAAAAAACTATAGTGTATATTATGCAATTTCAATGTGGGAATTCACGTGGAGCGTGTAATTGGCACTTTGAAACAAAAGTACAAGATTTTAAGTGATACATTACCACTTCAACACAGTTCTGGAGTCAATTTTTAACAGCAGCGACAACAACTTTCTTTGTGACATGTGGAATAGGTGTCCTGGGGATACCACATAAAAAAAACGTGCCGTCAACTCTACCTCATGGTGGTGTGGAAAGGAGTGCAGAGTACATGCTTCATAAGCTTCTTTTAATAGCTATTAACATTTGAGGTAGGCCTGCCGAAAATATTAATAGGCGATACATTCCTAGTTATCTTATTATATTTTTCCCGCTGCTTATCAAAATTTTTCTATATTATTGAAAAAAATCGTTTGGGTTGTCACCTGACACCAGGATTAATATTCGTGAGTCGTGTTACCTGTGAGTGTCACACGTCACATAAACACTTGCAATTATAAACAAAAGATATTTAAATTTTGGCAAGTGCATTTTTAGTATGAGAAGATGTAGGCACTTGTATTAGGAATAAAATTTTCTGATAAATGGATGATAAAAAATCCATGTGTTAAAAATTCATGACGGAGAGTGTATGTTATATTATACAGATTTGTGGTGGATAATGTGAACATAGGCAGTCCAATGAGATAGAATACAGTTTATGGACTTTGCATGCGTTATACAGAAATAGACTATACGTATGATTTAAAATGTAGTATCCTAAAAATCAGTGTTTTCTAAAAACAAAAGACCTTGATTCTGCGGATACTAGATGTTAATCGAATATAGGTCGGTTTCTCTCTAACGTATACAAAGCCCATAAACTGTATTCTAGCACATTTGATTACTTATGTCCACATTTTCCTCCACCAATCTGTTTCTTCGTAATGGGTTATGCTGTTTTTAATTATTATCGCTCTACCACCACTGGTTGTGTTATCAGGGTTAATCGTGTGATAACTGATGTATGATTCTCTGGTTAAATGCGTGTTAGAAATGAGGCACATGTCTATTTTTTAATATCAAGACATGCTTCAAGGTCTTGCCTATTTTGCAAGATTCCATTGGCATGCCAAATGGCTATCCTAATATCACTTCTATTATCAATTGTTTTTAGTTTAGTTTACGTCAAGTAGATGCAGTAGCTTTATTGCCTTTTTTGTTTCGAATTTTATAAGTCTGTCACTTAATGTTGCAAAAATTTTGTCGTGTCGAGCCATTCTAGCTATTAAGTAGCTGGTTGGTACTTCCTCATTTTCCTTTGGTACGATATCGGACTGTTTTCCTTGGTTTTATCCGCAAATGAAATTTGGTCATTTACCTTGGGGTATTTCCGGTTGTTTATTTTTTAATTAATCACTCCCGGTTTGTTTTTAGTAATCTTATCTCTGCTTGCTTGAACTTTATGAGATACCTCACAACCCCTGTAATTTTCGGGGTGTTCTTCCATGTAGTTGACGCACGTTAGTTTTACATTTTGCTGTTTTCTGCATTCCGCAGTTAATTTTTTTCTGCGTATTTGACACACTTTGGTTCATGTGTGCAGAACTTTTGTGTGTACCCGTACAGTTGGCAACGTTTACATTGTGGTATTAGAGTTGGCTTTCTCAGTGATTCCATTTTAACTAGTGCATTTTGAATGCTTTTGTTTCATAAAATCTGTTAATGTCCTCTGTTCGGTGGAGGGTTAGCATGAATAATGGTAGCAGTTTTTTTTCTATTTGATATTCTCTCTTCTTTGTATCTTTTCTCTCTTTTTTGAAGATAATTACTGCACTAATTATTTTAAATATATTTTTTAGCTCATTTACTATCATGTCAGGATTAGCAGTGCTTGGAAGTTTTCTTGTTATCATTTTTATTGACCTGGTTTCTTTATATTGGTAATTTATTGTCATTTAGGTAATGCGTCGCTTTTTTGTATCATTCTGCTTCTTCGGTATTTATTTTGATCTGTTCGTTATTTAGTACTGCTGCTTTAAAATCTATTGTGTTCAACAACCCGTAGTCTTTTACATTGATTACTAGGGAATAAAAAAATTGGAAAACCTTTTATCGAAAATATTACTCCATTTATTATTTCATTAGAAAAATATGAATCAAAATTAGAGAATGAGGGATTTGCGTTTTGGCTTCAAAATTCTTGGTAAATACAGGGCGTTTCATAACGTTCGCGTTCAACACTCGACAATCCGACAGTGGCATCGAGTAGTAAATACAATCCAAAAGGCACACTAGAATAAGGCATGCTGTTCCGCAGTATTCTGTAAGGCAAGCGTTTGACCGAGTCTGCACAGAGGGGTGTTATTCAAAATTAAGAAATTGCTTTCTCAACATTATTTTCTGCTATTCCGATCTTATCTAGAACAGCGCTACTTTCAAATCAAAATTGGAGATAAAATAAAACAAATTTAAGCAGGCGTATCTCAGGGTAGCGTATTAGGACCTCTAATGTACTTACTCTTCACCCACAATATCCCGACAATGGAACAAAGTGTTGATGACACGGAGATACTGACATGAAGTGTAGATCCAGCAGGACACAAGAACATCTAATCCTGATAGACGTTTGGCTACGTAAATGGAGAATAAAAATAAATTAAAATAAAGCTTTACATATTACATTTACGACGAAACGATCCACTTGTCCTCCAGTTAATATCAGTAATCAACCGATTCCATAAGCAAATGAAGTAAAATACCTTGGTTGCACCTTGATAGGAGCTTAACCTGGAAGGTACGTGTAACTAAACGGAGAAAGGAGATGGATTTGAGAATTAGAATTATGTACTGGTTCATTGGTAAAAAATCAATCCTTACTTTAGACAACAAACTGCTTCTATACAAGACCATAATTCGTCCCGTTGTGAGATGTGGGGTTGAGCAAGTAACTCGACGGTGGATATAGTTCAGCGCTTTCAATCTAAGACTCTTTGCTATAGAACTGGTACTCCATGGTATTTATCAAACAGAAATTTTCATGCTGACCTTAACGTACCATACTTAACGATGTGATTAAACCAAAACGGCATAAAATTTCACGATGTACTTGAAAGTCTTCCCACTGAAATCGTCGGACCGCTAAAAGAAGAACCTAATTATCAACGGTTGAAGAAGAAATGGTCTCGCAATAGCGAGGTGATTTCGCTGGGAGTCTTTCTCTTCCTGTCTTTTATTTAACTGTCCTAAAATTAGCTCATAGAATATATGTAATTAATGTCCTGCTTGCTAATAAGTTAATATATTTTTTTTTAAAATGTGTGATTTAAACATTGTTACTTTATGATTCTACTGGAATAAATAACTGATTTAACTTTATTAATAGTTATTTATCATTAAAAATCTTTTCTACATTCACAGTAGGCGATTAAATAAAGTATTTACTTTTTTGAAGTTTTTGAAAGTGCCTAAGGCCTAAGCTGCTTATAATTGTTATTATTTATTAAAAACCTAACAAATGAAATATTTACCAAGGAATTTATGTTTAATTAAGCTCAAAATAACAACTACAACATCAAGGTTTTGAGTACAACTGGCAACGCTGGTTTTGTCGTGAACCATAACTTTAAAATTAATTCAATGTGACTTTTACTAAAAAGACAGATTTAAGACAGTAAAAAATTTGTTTACACACCCCACCACCTCCCTAACTTCGCCTGCTCTGGACTAAAACCATCGTAAATTCAGTATTTTTTAATAGCATTGTTGCCAAGACACTTTTGATAATAAATAGAGAATGCTTTACTTTTCTTTTTCCTATTCGATGTAATAGTTATGTCACATTTATTATGGACAAGCTAAATGGTATAGCATTTTTCGTAGTTTTATTTTTAATTCGTATCAAAACTATAGCAAGAAGCTTATGGGTAGGCGCTATGCTTGCATTTAGCAAGTCCTCGGTTCGAATCCAGCGGGGGTCGGAATTTTTCCGCAGCCTTGGCGATTGGAATCGGGCACGGTGAGACCATTCACAGTTGGCATCCAAATTCACTGTGCTCTACTCGGAACCACATACCTAAGAGATAAAGTAACTAGGTCAATACATCACCATGACGCACAATTCACACAATGGTTGGTGCACAAGCACAAAAGACGCACTCCAAATTTGTATCCCAAATCCGGCATAAGTTGAGCATTGTACCGCAATTGCATAAAGCACCAGCCCCTACACCACAAGGTAAAAATGAGGTTATCGATAATACATACATACATCAAAACTATAGCACTACAACACACAAGCCAGTCCGAAATAGCTAAAACACAAATTATCTAAAATATGTGTAAGTATAACAAACCAAACTAAAATATATAAAGACGTACTACACATGAACCATCACATTAAGCAAATAGTAGCAAAACATTAATTTTTTGCAGTAAGTGTACCTATTTATTTAAAGAACATTAGCCCGAAAACTAACAACATGGATTACATTTGCTTTGGTCAAAAGAAAACTTTCTAGGAATCTATTTAACTGGATCACGGCACTATCCCATGTGCTCATTCTGTTTACAAACATAGTGTAAAATTTGTTTTATGTACAAGGTGAGCGAAACTCGATGTCTCCGCTCTATTATAAGAAAAGGAAAAACGATAGAAAGAATCTGAAAACAGGTTCTTAAATGGGATTGAGTAATGTCTATTTTAAGCCATAATTGCATATTTTTCCGTATTTGGAAACTGAAGTAATGACGTCATCAAATTTGTTTTTCCAGGAAACATACCTATATTTTTAAATATTTAAAAAGGGCTAATTTTTATGAACACTTTTTGTGAAGAAAAAAATTTGCTATCTTCTTCCGTTCGAAAATTATTAGCAAATTTGTAAAAAAACGTATTATCAAAAATTTGCAATTGTCACGATTTAAAGAAGTAGCCTTTGCAAACAAATAGCAAAGTTGCATCTGTCAATAATTAAACTAATGGTTGACAAATATTGTTTTGTTGTCATTTGACTTTGAAAAATGTTCACGCACAACGAAAAAATCGACATGTTATTAATTTATGAGGAATCTCAGAATAACTCTAGAAGAGCAGTTAAGTTATACGCCCAGAGATACCCCGAACGTGTTATTCCAATTGACAGATGCGACTTTGCTATTTGTTTCCAAAGGTTACTGGTTTAAATCGTGACAATTGCGAATTTTTGATAATACTTTTTTTTAGCAATTTGCTTATAATTTTCGAACGGAACAAGATAGCAAATTTTTTTCTTCACAAAATTATCTCTTTTTAAATATGCCAAAATATAGGTATGTTTACGAGGAAAACAAATTTGATGACGTCATTACTTCAGTTTCCAAATATGGAAAAATATGAAAATTTGGCTTACAATGGACCTTACTCAATCCCATTTAAGAACCCATTTTCAGATTATGTCTATCGTTTTTCCTTTTCTTATAATAGATCTGAGACATCGAGTTTCGCTCACCCTGTACGATCAATCGCTGCTTGGATTACATTTTCCTTGTGGCCGTCTCTTGCTAGTTGGTTGGTCTCCATTTTGAACACGTGTTTATTGCACTTTTTGCATCTCGTTTTTGTCCATTGTCTTATTTGTCTATTGGGTATTCTGTCCAGTCTGGTTTTGCCGGCTATCGATCTGAGAGTTCTCATCTCTGACGTCCTGAGTAGTTGTTTTGGTTTAGTGGCTTCGGCAGCATGCGTCATGACTGAACGGACGTATCCAGATAGTCGAGCTTTTTTGTTGACCTGTTGTTCCACTTTCTATACACAGTCTCGTTTGCTAGTTATTTCAGCTCCGAGGTAGCTAAATGCCATAACTTGTTCTATTATCGCGCCTTTTATTTCGAGCTTGCACCGTAGTGGTTCTTTGGCTATGACGAATCGGTGTAGCGCCGTATTTATTTTATCCATTATTATTTTTAAAAGCGCAGGGCTCATTTCATCCTCTTGTCATATTTCAGTGTTGGTATTTATGTCTGCAGTATAGTTGTTAGTATTTACCTGAATTCTTGTTTTTGTGTCGCTATTATTTCTGTTGATATGCCTTTTTTAGAGGGAAGTATATCCACCTAGATCCACCAAGCCACCGATCGCGTAGGAAAGTTTCTTCGAAAACAATACATTAAAACACAGGTTGTTCCGTCACTTAAAGATAAATTAAACACTATGTCATCTAAAGGTGTTTATAGAGTATCCTGCCCTTGTAATGATGTATACATTGGTGAAACAGGACGTTCAGTAAAAACTCCTACCTCTGAGCACCAGCGCTGTCTCAAGTCGGGTCTCGTTTCATCATCAGCCATCGCCGAACACCAACGCGATACCAGCCATAAGATTCTTTTTGATGAAACTTCCATTATCAGCAAATCCCCATTCTTCTTTAGCAGAAAGATTCGCGCATCCATTGAGATTTACAAACACCCTAACAATCTCAATCGGGACGAAGGCTTTCCTCTTCCGTCTATGTGGGAACTGCTAATTCCCCGTCCACCGTCACCGAACCGCGACGGCACTTGCCTATAAATTCTCGCCTTTCTTCTTCCGATCGTTAGAAGAATTTCGCATATGGGACGTTTACACCTTGAGTTACTGTGCTCTTTTGCTTTTCCTCTTAATGAAGCCCTTTATGAAAGTGGGCTAAACGTTGAGTTGCTCGACCTCAATAATGACACGGTCCAATCTTGGAAGTAGTTTATTACTTAAAACGAAATAATTTGAGGATTTCCTTCATGCAAAAAGTTTTGTATGTACCTCAGGTTTAACAGCACCATTTTCACAATTTTATTGAAGTCAGACTAGTACTGCGGAAAAATGTTTGAAATAGGTGGATGTCTACAAACGAGCCTATTTAATATACCTTTTATCCACCGGACATAACCCCTCTAAATTTTAATATCTGAGGACATGCGAAAAATGAAGTTTACAAATTGAGATATGACAACCTAAATGAACTACAGAATTGTATTAAAAATGTAAGAAATCCTATTGATGTTAGGACTGTCCTTTAAGTAATATGTAGTGTTTTGAAGGAGAATTTGTTTTTGAACATTTAATTTAATAGTTATTTACATTACCTATTGTAATGATTTAAAAAATTATTGTTATGTTAAATTTAAAATAAATTATTATGCTGTTTTATGGCTACTTGATTCTAACGGGTTCAAAACAGTTATTTTTAGATAGGCGGTTATTTACAATTTTATCAATAAAAGTTATAACGAGCATTTTTGTTTAAAAATTAATTTTATAGCGCTTGATGTCAAGACATACGCCGAGGGAGTTCCATTAAAAAATAAACATTTTTAAAAATATTTCACGAACTGGATATTCCATTATTTTCGTATTTTCATAATTGTAATCAGCGGAAAAAATCTACTAGTTTGTTAATTTAACCGTGTTTGTAGCGACGGGATCAATTGTAAATAGTCAAATTTAGAACATAACTTTGTTTTTAAAGTAAGATTTAGGAGCTTCTTCTTAATAATAAGCAATTAACTCATAGTAATTTACGATAACGACACATGCAAATTGCATCTCACATAACACTAAGTACGATTTGAAGCATTTTCATGGTTTCGGGAAGAATGGGGGGTTACGTTAGGCAAAACCCAGCTAAAATATACTTGGGAATCCCATTTTCTCAGCAAAAAGAGCCAGCAAAACGATTAGGGCCACATGTTGGTTCTAGCGAGCACAGAATAAGACATTTCGTCAGAGTTCTGTGCGATACACAGTGTGATTATCTGATTATGAGTCCATTGGAGGCCGATATCGCCGACAACTCAAAGATTGTGGCCGCCCACAACTGTCGAAGTTGAGGCCAATAGGAGCCAAGGAGCATGTTGTGCGTCCATAACTAGGGGCTTATAAACACAGAAAATTGAGCACTGTATACATGGGAGCTACGTATTTACGTACCAGTGAAGTTAGAGCTGTTGCTAGCTAATTTAGGCAACGAATAAACTCCATGGAAGGGCCCGTCAAGGCTTAAAGCATACACATACTTGCAGGAGGTGTTTATGAACATTTTTGAAGCCTTTTTACACTGGCAGAGCTGTTGAACTCCATGGCTTGAGGTTGGAGTGCAGGTCGTAGTGTCACATTTGGCTGTGTGTTCAAACCTTTGGGAAAAAATTACCACCTAGTAGATAACACTAACACACGTGCAGCAAGATTGTGGGACCACTTTTCGGCAGTATATCTGACTTCGGTGTGGGGCATAGTTATTCGTGCTAAAAACAGGTCGACATGGCACGAGTGCGAAGAGATGTTAATTTAAAGCATTTGTACTTTTAAATGAGCTAAATATAATGATGCAATTAGTGTACGGCTATACCTAAGGTTTTTGTGTAATTAATTGATGAATATTTTCGAATTAGCGACAGGCAATTTGTTAATTTATTGCACGCTTTTTTTCATTTGTCCGAGGCTATAAATAAGCCCACGCGGAGTTTTTCGCGGACTTTTACTAGAATTTCAACGGAAAACTTTCGCCCGTTGCGAGTCCAATTTTAGGTTAACTTGTTTGTTTGTGTAACGTACTTTGTAATTTTGTTACGTCAATCTGTCACTTACGTGAAAATAAATAGTGTCAATTGTCTGCGGTGTTTTTTATCTAAGTGTGTTGCTGTTTTCTCCTGTTTGGAGCAATTTATACAGTTTCTTCGAAAGTTTTGGGTGGTAAACCAGATTCGAGTAGCGGACATTTTGGAATTACAGGCAGAGGCGCGCATACACATCGAAGAAGGTTATCGGCCAGTGGCGTACGAGTGAAAAAGGTTAGCGTATTTTCTTGTGATAAGTTATTAATTAGTTTCGTGAAACTTTATTGTAATGTTGAGCGCTACAATAACAATCAAACTGGCAAAAATGGGAGTTGATAAAGATCAGTAATTAAAACAAAGTTTCTTGTTTTTCGATATTTATTTAATTATATTAATGTTCTTCCATGAATCCAATAAGCACAATAGATGTTATGTGTTATATTTTATGAACGATGAGTTGTTGATGGGCGAAACAAGATTCTCATTAATCTTCGCTGTGTGCGGCCATATTAAATGAAGTATTCGTGCTAATGGCAAGTATCAAAATACATTCTGAGATGTAAAGCATATCAGTTCGAAGTAAAGCGAATAATTTTCTAATTACGTGCATCTTAGCAGAGAGAATATCACAGCAGTATGTTAGTATCTAAACATATAAATACTTAATTTTTAATTCATAAAGATGGTCGTGTATTTTCATCGTCTAGTATCTAGTAGAAAGTTAAAAAAATAAGTTCGTGACGTCTTAGAACTGCATCATTTATTTACTAGCAATGGTGACTTCTTTATTTTCAGCAATGTCAGAAGGACCTCAAATGATTCTTAACAAGATAATTATGAGAAAGAAAACGGATATGAATAAACGGTTTCAGCCAAATGGTAAAGTTATAAGGGTAATAGTTGTTCTTAAAGTTGTTCGGAAGCTTTCAAGTGTATGTACTCATTCCGAATAGGGATTTACCAAATGCCGGCTTTCAGTAATTGTCTAGTAGTGAATCAATAATTTAAGAGAGATTCATTAATATAAATTAAAAAAAGGATGCATCGGCCGGGAATCGAACCGGGGCTGCCCGCGTGGCAGGCGAGCATTCTGCCATTGAACCAATGATGCTTCGTTGAATAAGGTGCTGCTATAATGATATATGAACATTAAAGGTTTAATAGTAGGATTAAATATAATATAATTTTATTTCGTACTTTTTTTGAAAATAAAAACCGGCCTACGATCTAAGTCTAAAAATTAGCAAAATTTTAAGCTGCCATACAATTTAATCGGTCCAGTATCTTCGGAGGAGATAGCGAACAAACATTATATTTTTAATTGCAGTTATCTAATTTGTATGAACTAATAAATCCCTCATAAACGAATTAGATCAGACATTCTAGAAACTTGTGCTTTACGGTAAAATCTTGAGAAGGTTTAAAATGCGACTTTCCTTTCGATTACTGATGCTGTAAGGGCTTTGCACCCCTCACCAGTAAAAAAAATGGGGTAGGCTAAAAGAATAGAAGGAGAGTTAGGAAGGGCGGAGAACGCTGACCAGATCATTTTGAGTTTTGGCAGCCGGAAATTATCTAAAGGCATTTGCCAGTTGAATTTAGTAATATCCCATGTTTTTTCAGCTGGAATATTTATATGCAGTCTTATGTATAGTTTGTTTGTTTTATTATCCTACTGGCTTCAATTATTTTTTCTGTGCATGGTACATATTCAACCAAGGGGTGCAAGGTGTGACAGAAATTCTAGTGTAATTTACTCTTAATTCTTAATTTGCATCTATAATCGTTTGTAATTATAGACGTTTAAACAAAATAAACACAGGCATTTTGATAGTGTTAGAAATTATTATTTATTGTTTTAATAATTTAATTGTTTTTCAGAGCACATTTATTTTAATATCCTATAAATATTTATAAATTAAACGACTGGCGGTTTTGTAGTTGCTTACTTAATTCGCTGTTAACTGGTTTTTATTGTAATAATTATTTACATTTTCTCATAATAACATTTTTTTATGAGATTCGCTATGATCGGGTTATTAGAACTTGCATACCATTAAACTATAGCTTGATGCAATGGGAAGAAATAAATACCTGTGGTATTTACGTTAACGGCAGGGCATCCTGTATGACTCCCTTTGCACTTGAGGAAATACATATTTTAATAAAATTGGATTTCCCCGGAATAAATCTGGTTATATAATTTCATGGACTACAAAACCATGATTCTCGATTAGAATCTATATGTACAATTAAAGTATTTACGACTGTTGTTATTTATAGAAAAATAAGTGGAAAATAACATATAAATATACCTTTTCCAATTTGTTCATACTGCTATATGATCTTTGCAGATAATTACCATATACACCAAAAGGTGATTTTTACAGTTACCGGGTTGGGCAATTCCCATTACTTTCCTTTATTCTAGCAATCTGTAATTTAGTATGTTATTAAAGTATTCAACGTTAATCTAAATAGTTGGTGAAAAATTGAAGAAATTAGAAAGAGATGCTCCTGCCGTATTTTTATTATTTTTGACATGCGAGTATTCGTCTTTAATGGGTGGTTTTTATTTTTGATCTCTATGATTTGTTTTTGCTTCTTTCTAGTATTCTTCGCATATTTCAGTGTGTCTATTGTTCGTTTTCTGTGTTTTGTTCATCTCTTGCCCAAATTTTCATTTGCTGCATGGATTGTTATTTTAGCCCTGTTTCTTCTTCCATATATTTTTTCCTGTTGCTTTCCGGTGCTTTTCTTGTGGTTTCCGTTTTAAAAAATGTAATCTCCAATAATTCTTTGAATTGTTTTCTAATGTTTACCTTTCTCATCCGTTCTTTAGCTATTTTGCTATAGACTATACTATTGTTATGTTTTTGGTTGGCTATTAAATTCTGGTTGCATCGTACATCCTTCTGTGTTTTGCCCCCAAGAGATATTCTCAATCAGAAGACCATTATCATTTATTCTCTTTCTATTATATTCTATTATATTCTTCCATGCAATTTAAATAACCATATGATAACAGTAACTAACAACAATCTAATTTACAGGATTATGCACTAAATGAAGAATAAAAGTATATAATAAACTCGATTTTCATAGGATTTACTTTTTAAATTCCAGTAAGTTGATGCGGAACAAAACGATTTACAATTACTATTTTTTGTAACAAAAAGCCCTTGACGTAAAACACCCGAAAAAAAACTATCGGACAAAAATATTCCCGGACAAAAAACCCCGGACACAAAACTGTTGAACAAAAAAACTCCGAAACAGCTTTCCGTATTGGGATAAAAACCTCCCAGGATAAGAAATCCCCTGACTGTGAGGTTCGTGGATAATTAATAATTAATTGTTATTATTACTAGTAAGTTGTCAGATGCAAGAATGCAGATTAAAATTGAATATGTTGAAAGTAGGGCATTTCTTTAGAGTATACAAAATGTGTCTTACTGGTAGGGTGACCACCTCTTAGGGCCTCGCTCGGAGTCTCAGGGTTTTTACACCGCATCTCCGGCCTCCGGGTTTTGTTATAATTTCTCGGGGTTACTCTAATTTTGTAATAATGTCTAAAATTAACTTTATTGCAAGTCAGTTATATCAATGCAAATATAATACGTTCTATACAGGGTCCGGCAGAATGACCGACTCTATTTAAATTGTTAATAACTGTTTCATATTTTAAATTTTTTAAATTTTTTTTTCAAAAATTTAAAGTAAAAAGGTGCCAATTTTAGTTACAATATAATTTATTTATATAAAATATTTGGTTTTGAAGATAACATCACTCAAACTCAAACTTCATTTTCACACTAATACGCCTCTACACCGCAAGGTAAATCAGGTTACAGATTATACACACATACATACAAATTACAGTGCCTTTATATAGACAGTGGCGACAATGGGGTGTCCTATTTTTGATTGGCTCCCTAGATCACGTGGTTTTAGCCGCCATGTTTAGGCTAAATCACCTGTGATTCGTATTATACTTTTGGCAGTACTGAAGTGTACTGTCAGTCTATGTCAAATTCGAGGTTAGTAGGTTAGGTTTTGCGTCAGTTTTGACACAAACTGACGCAAAAATTTTAACCTGCAAATCTCGAATGTTTTCAGTACTGCCAAACGTAAAACACGTATCACAGTCGACTCTGATCACGGATTTAAATGAACACCCGTTAGAAATTTTCCTAAATATGGCGGTGGGGGTGTGGTTTAGTTGTATTGTCGCCACTGTCTATATAAAGGCACTGTAATACAGATTAACCTACAGCCTACAGATTCTAGATTGAAGCGCGGTGAAAATCGGAACTAATGTTAAAATCTAGTAATTTCCAAGTTTTATATTGGTAACATTTTTGACATCTATCATATTGACATTAAATTGTTAATCTTATTTAAGCTAAATGACATAATAAGTCAAAGGCGTACTCAACATTGTGGTATGGTGCATTTCAAAACAGAATTAACAACACGCACAAAAATAGCAACAATAACAAAATAACGGAATTACCAAAATTAACAGAAACAGCAATTTTCACACTTTAAAACACAAAGAATTTGTCATATGCGTTAGTCACTGCGCAAACGAAATATTTCTACCCACCGCTACTGATTATTTACTTGTCATTTAAAATATAACGAAACTTTGTATGTTTGACAATTACTTCTTTCCACATATTGCCAATTCAGAGAAATCAAATCTAGATTCTGTAAGCTGTACCTAATCCTTAATTTGATTAAATTCATTAAGTGCTGTGTCATTAATAAATAAATAGTCGTACAATATGTACATTTTCTCTAATGAACATCGTTCTTTCATTACTGAAATCTAATTCAAAAATAATTGCTCTCTGATCAAAAGCCAAAGAATTTTTTACGAATTTCAACGTTGGTAGGCGAGATCCGATTCCTAGCGGTAAAAACGACCAGGAGGTGTACTGTAACTAAAATTGGCAAGTTTTTACTTTACATTTTTGAATAAAAATTTAAAATATTTTAAATTATGAAACCGTTATTAACAATTTAAATAGGGTCGGTCATTCTGCCGGACCCTGTATAATAATCGCAAATTTCCCATGCGTATCACCTATCTATTTCTGTTGTTTCTAGGTTCCGATTCAGGAACAGGGAGAAATATTTCAAAATTTTATGTAATTAGGATAGGATTTTTGTGTATTCGTTTTGATTTTAATCGGATTTTATTTGATAATAGATGTGATTTACTTTTGTATTTTTTGTTTTTTTTTGTTATTCATCTCTTGAGTCGATAGTTGTTGGATTTTTTCAAACCTTGGTTTTTGTTGTGTTCGAAGAATTCGAGTGTTTAAATTGTCATAAAGGCGTTTATTTGTTATTCCTTTAAATAAAGCATCTTAAAAGATACTATTATTAATTTACGATACAAGTGCGTAAAGCTAGTCTTTAGTCACGAGTGGGGCAGAGTTAAAACGCGAGTGACTAAAGATGCTTTAAGACATGTGCATCGTACTATATTTTATCTACGATAGAATTTAGAAAATACGGTAAATATAAAAAAAAGTATTAAATGTAAATTAGTATTGCTAGTAACCGGTTGTATTTTGCGTGGTTAACATTTTTAAAACACATTGCTGCTGACGACGTGTCTAATGAAATCATTTTAAACACGTTGCTACTGACGACGTGCACTGATGAAAACATGTTATTAAACAGTCGTTTTACAAACTTAAAACTGCCAACTAAAAAGTCAATTTTACACACTAGTAGATATTAAAAGAAAGTTCATTAGAAAGAGTTTTCAAAAATACAAAGATAGGAATTTATTGTATTTTCAAAATTTGAACACTCTGTATAGCATTAATGCTTAGAGATATAATTTCTCACTCGTAAGGCAATTCACAAAACAGAATTTGATAACGATTTTTTAATTGAATTGTTTTCTGCTACTTAGAGAAGCCGCCTCAAATTGAGTGTTTTTGATGAAATCGTTATTATCCTCAAAACCGTTAACTTACACAACTTTATATCATACCTAACTATAGGGCACTCTATTTAAAAAGGAGTAAGTTTGGTTCTCCACACTTTTGTGAGCCACCATGTACAATAAATACATTTAACTATGTTTTTATAAAAAATCTTATGTATGGTTTTAAGGGGTTGAAATTAGCAACTCGTAAGGTAATTTTTATTGGTTTTAAGAACAAACTAAAAAGAGGTAACCAGTTTTTAAGTACCACAGGCTTTCCAATACATTTTTTAACTAAATTATTGTTTGTTAAAAAGTTTTAAATAAAAACATTTTTTATACAGGTTGCTAATGTTAATCTCTTAAAGCCATACACAAAAATTAAAAACCATTTCATAAATAAGCCTTGGTAGAAAAGATTTTCCAATTTTCATTTGAATATCCTTTTATAATTTACAGTAAAATGACAAAAACCTGATTTTAACCTCCTCCATAAGTGTTGAGAATTGAACCTGTGCTTATAAGAACTTTTATGGTCAATTTGTGACGTATTTAAGAGACACCCTGTATCATATTTGTTAACTATCTATTTTATAGAAAGGATAAAACATTTGTTTTCATTTGCTTGCTTTTTTTCTATAAACATCCTGTATTTCTCACGTAAGAAAATCTTTTTTTACTCGCGAAGGATTTCAGTGGTTGTATAAATTGGAATCTGGTCACCCTATTTACTGGTCTTGTGTTCTGCTAGCGGTTCTTAATAACCTAAATAATGCACCAGAAAGCTTTTATGGATGATCAAATTTTGTTGTGTATATATTGATGCATCGAGGTACGTAATTGGTCAAAAATTTGATGCTGGTAATTTCTGACCATTCATGTAAAACAGGTGCATTGGGAAAATTCGTTATAAGGGTAATACAACAGTTTGACAACAGATCCAGATTGCTTTTTACTGTTTGTTGCTGTTCCATTCATTAGCTCAATTTGAACATTTAGTATATTTACAGATTTGCAGGAGCTATTGAAAGCTACCAAACATTCAGGGTGAAACAATTACACCCAGCAATAATTTTGCATTCATTTTTTAATTTATTTATGTGTTGACGTGGTGGTATCAGTACTTATGTCAGTAGAATGAACGACGACAGGCTATCTAAGATGGCTCTACAGTGCAAAACTGAAAGAAGACGACATTTAGAACGTCCTAGATGAGATAAAACGTTGAGTCGGAATAGTCTTGCATTGTCACTTGAAAATTGATTGTTCTTGAATAGATCCACAAAACAATAATAATACAGTGCGATCATAAAAATGTTCAAACAATGACAGCTGTATATTTTTAACAATGCCCATAGTATGTACCATAAATAACCTAATTAGCTGTTGCCATCATGCCTCAATAATTAGAAATGTTTAAATTCGTTTGAGTGCAATATTCCCATGCAATATTTTATTGAAACTCAAATTGTAGAAAACGGGTGGATTTTGCAAATTCCAAATTGAGACATGAATTAGTTGTAAGTATGGAAGCTAACCTAAGGCACTGATGTTGTTTTCCATGGTCGCAGTAGACGATGATGATGCTATAGCGAGCGATCTCTGCGCACCAAACTTAATTTTCAGTGATAATTAACTTGTTTGTTCTAGATTTTTTTTTGCACTAATCCAATTAAATTGCCCGATTCCATTGTAATAATATGTACCAAAAGTCGAAAAACAAACAAAAATGATCACGTAAAGTCATCATCTCGTTCTCATGTAAAATTAAATTGTCCGTTAAACATTCTGAAGAAGTTAACGCGACAAATAAAATGTAGGTTAGTTGTAATTGGTAGTAATTTAAAAGGTATAACACGTTATCTGTTGAATAATTCGTGATGTTAAAGCCGGATGCATTTTTTGCATGAGTATATAATTCGTTCACATTTTATTTAACCTCTGGTTGACCATGACCATTTGACAATTTTCACATTTCAATCGACTTTTCAACTTTATTTAAGGTTATATAACATGACATTTATGACACAACTTCTGCCACATTTGATGTGCTTTGTTGGTAGACAGTTTGAAATAAATTGTTTTTTTTTAATATAGTGCGTTCGGTGGTACGGGCACGTATTAATTGACTTCAGACTTTCCTACTGTTCTATTCTAAATAACAATTATTTAAACAGTAATATAATTCTTTGAAAACTATTTCAAGAACGAAGGAAGGTCGGATTCATCGCTAAGCGTTACATTATCGTCTGTGGGGTAGAAAAAGTGTGGGTGGGCCGAAAAAGAGGTAGAGCGAAACAGAAACAGGTCTACCGCGAATAAGCAGAAGAATTTCTACTTACACCATATGCATAATTACTTCACTTATCTGTCCCTTCTAAAACCAATGGAAGATGTAGTTTTATTGAAAATGGAGAAACGCAAACAAACATTGACTGGAAGGAAAGCGTCCTTATACTGTGCCGGTGATGTATTGTTATGAATCCCTACGTTGTATGGTGACAAGTTTGTAATAATATAAATAAATAAATGTGGGAATATCACATAAATTAATAGTTTTAATAAGAATTCAATATTGTATCTCAGGGCTTATTATGCTTTGTAATAATTATTAGCAAAATAAATGGTTTATTGCCTTTTCTATTTCATTTATTGGCAACAAATGTAAAACTAATGCTCTGACTTAGCATGAGAAAACTCAAAATTCCAGGGTTAGGTTGTAACATCCAGTATAAAATTTACTGTTGAGTATGACTTTTACACATGTATGGCAAACGCCCAACTTTTCTGCAAGTGACAGTCTAACCTCTAATTGACGGCATAACAGAGATGGTCTGAACGCAATTCAGCATAAATAAATGCAAATTTTACCAACAAGCAACAATTTCACCTCAAGTAATTATTAGCAATGTAATTAATGACTCAAGTATTTTAGTTAACCTGTTTTGTTTTCTTTCTGATGTTTGAAAGGGACGTGGACAGGTAAATGCTTTGGAGTTGGCCGACTTCTTCTTCGGATTCTGCACTTTCTAGGGACGCTACTGTGATAATTATCCTCTAAAAGGGCCCTCGCGGCTGCTGCTTCTCTCGGTACCTCCAACAATGAATGCCCCAGCTGGACCACACTGCTGCAAACCTTTCGGAGCTCCCTGACTGTTCAAATCTACCTCGAAATATGGGCTTGCAATCTGGATCGCATTTCTGAGGGACGCCACTGCTATAATTATTCCCTGGAATATTCCCGGCTTCTTATTTCTGAATGAAGGCCTCAAGGAAGAAGAAATCTGCACACAAATTTCAGATTGCTGATGCCTCAAAACTGGTCGAAAACAATCCCCGAAGTTAGACTCAAGTGTGCGACCTTTCAGGATCACCTCCGTCTCAAATGGCACTTTATAACTCGATGAAAATTAGCACAAATGGACTCTGCACACTGGAGATCAATAAAAACCAACACTTGACACAATATGATAACTTTTAATACTCAAAATTCATCAAACTTTGCGAGCCAATCTTTACAACAGCTTTCGCTTAGCTTCGCTAATAAAACAATGACAATAGAACATCTCGTATCCTAGCAACATGTTACAATTGTTCTCAAGTAAGTTAGTACAATGTTTTCTTTAACAACTAAAATTTTTTTTGCATAAATGTCAAATCGTAGCACTATAACCTCACTGCGTGTTTTTTTCACTTAAGTTTTAATAATTCCTGGTTTAATTAGCACTGTACTGTGTCTTTCTTCTAACTTAGGTTGCCTTTTCAATGCTGTTTGCAATCTATTCTTTCTTACACCGCTTGCTTACTTTTCAGCTGCATTACCGGTTGTTGGCATAATAATTTGTCTACTATCGTTGCTTATAACTTTCGTAACGCCTCAAAACATCTCTGTATCAAAGCAAATTCACTATTTTGTCTTGACATTACAATATCTAACTTGTCAATCAACATAAGTTAGCTGCATCTGCCAGAACGAGCACAAATATTGAAAACGGAAGCCTGCCGATAATGTTCTATCCAAATGCTAACCTCTGTTAGTCAAATTACAGTTACTGCTAATAATTTCTTATGTAATTACCAATGTTTAATAACGAGTTATTGTTGTAATAAATATACTACCAATTCTGGACCTATTTAAGTCTTTATCTACTCCTACTGTATAATGGCCATGGATTATGATTCATAATTCTCGGTTTGCAGCCAATCATAAAATTCTATTTTCATAATTCAATAGTTGACAAGTTGCAACAAATCAGAAAATTATATTTTCACTATTCAAAAGGTTGTAGCCAATCACAAAATGAATTCTTATTATTAAATGACTTTTGAAGTTAACAGTTGTCACAAATGTCATAATTCGGAAATATGAACACAAAACTCCTATTGCATAGGAGTAGATAAAATATCGTATTACATTTGCGATTATGGCCATTATACACTCAGATGACTTGCGCCATGCACTTCGGCTTGTGGCGCAAATGTCATCTTCGTGAATAATAGCTGTCATAATCGCCCATATAATAATATACTATTATTTCATGTCCGTGTGTTAATTATGCAACCAGAATTGCTGTAAGTAATATACCATTACAGTATATGTTCTTCTTTAGTAAACCCCAAAACTCTTCTATGTTGAGGTTACTGATTGATGCCTTACACATACATGTACTGATTGAAATTTTGAAACACTTAAAAAAGTTTTATATTGATGACATTAAAATTGAACCTACCTATATTCACTCTTCTTCTTATTTACATATATCGAAGTATGAACAAGAAGAATTATAAAGCTTTTGTGGCTAAGTTGTAGGTGAGAACTGAGAAGATTTAAAACTTCACCAATTGCTTAATGGCGTTTTACCTGGAATATTCTTTGCCAACAAACACTTCGTACATTTAACAACCGTTTATAGGGTAGTTTTTATATCGATGATATTGAAGCTAAAGCAGCTATCTATCTTCACTATTTCTTTATATAAATGGTACCGATTGACAATGTTGGCTTATCGGAATAGGAAGCTGTTGATTTTGAATAATAGATGCATCCTTAAGAGCTAAAGGAGGTAAAGGTAATCTTCATACTTAAACTAGGGTCATAGCTAAATCTTTGCCCATTAGCCTAACATGCTTCCTTCTCAAAAACTGTGTGATATAGAACTAAGAAAAATGTGAATGAAACACTCAACAGTGGCAAGGTTCCTTCCACAAACTGTAAAAAGAAGAGGAGGGTCATATTACAGCTACAAGACCTTAAGAACAAAACAATAGAGTAGAAATAAACATAACCCTGGATGACTTGAAAACATGTACTGCCCTTAAACGAGATGTTGAAAAGACCTCGGCTAGCTCTTTTAACTCTCGACAGAATATGGCGTGGCGTAAGGGCTAGGCAAAAAATGCTTCGGGTTTAAAATTGAACAGTAGGATTTTCAAATTTTAGGCGCCTTGTCGTTACTCACAACATAAAAATATAACTAGTTAATTAATAATACGCCACTTACCTTGGCTGCTTCGCTGCATACCTAGATATCTCGTACAGCTAGAGGGGTTGCAGAAAGAACACAAACAAATAACAGCAATGGGGGCATTTAATTAAACCCAAAAGTCGCAGGACCACAGAAATTGTATACATAAGCCCTCAGGCCAAGTGACAGCAATTAAAGTTGGTAGGACCATTGCCTATCAGATGAATTAATAGACTACAAATATGAATTAACTTCTAAGTATTGAAGTCACACAAGTCACAAATTGCAAATTATAGCTAACATTATAACTTCAGGATAACCACATGTGCTATCGCAATTGACATAAATGCACAACGCCCAAGGGACGTGACTGATTTGAGATTGCAGATACATGCATATTTCAGCAAGAAATTATTAAATCCTCGCTCATTAGCGTTAATAAATGCTTGAACCAAAAGAGTTCCTAAAGCTTTAGTAAGAACTAAACAGTTGTGGCATTTGCCTTTGTCGATCAAGAAAACGCTGAGAAGGGCATCCACTTACAATTTAGTTCGTTGCAAATATCCAGCGAGCGGCAGGGAAGATCCTGGTGCGCTGCATCTATCCATGAAGACTCTAAGCCGGATTTGGCTGCATAATTCTTAGAATTCCAAAGGTCGCCACTGTTAAGAAGACAGCTAACAGCATCAGAAAGCGGCACGTAAACTGGAAATTCCTGAGTAGCGTGTAGAAGCGAAATCGGGGGACCGAATAAGCCTCATGAGAGCTCTCAAGTTAGCCCTCAGATTAGCCGTCATGCTAGCCCCAAGTTTGCTCATGGAAACCGGCCTAAATATTAAAATTAGTGTACGAAATTGAGCCACAAGAAGCATTCTTACCAACGGTGTTTACGGCCGATTGTGTAAAAAACGACGCAGCAGCGGTTTTCATTTAGTGGAAGGCGCATGGGGATCCAGCCTAAATATCGCAATCAGTACGCAAAGATAAAATTAAATGAGCATTCTTACCAACGCTGATAGTGCCTTTTTGCGAAATATCAACGCTCTAGCGGTTTGTTTGTTTAAAAACAAGTAGGGCTTTAGCCTACCAGATGATTATATCCGCAAAGTGTGCTTCTTGAAAAATCACTATTAATCGAGCCATTCCACTGTTTTCCAGCGGCCTACTTGGAAACGAATGCTCGCAAACATTCTGCGACAGGAAAAACTGCAGGTGTTTATCTCTAAAAGCAGACGCTTGCTGCGATAAACCTGAGTTATTTTGCTACAATATTTAGATATAAGGTGGTCCGAAAGAAGAAGCTAAACGCAATAACGCGCTATTGAAATGAAATTGAAACGAGGCGTTACAAGTAGCCGTTGGGAAAGTGAAAAACAGAGAAGCCGCAGTTGTAAAAGGGATTACGAATAGGTTTTTGAAAGATGGTGGAGATTGTTTGACAACGAAACTGGTAGTTATTCAAAAAATACCAGATAGTTGTAAAATATCTCAAGAATGGAAAGCTAGTATAACGATGCATTTATTTAAAAGAGAAGGTAGGGACAACTTATAAAACTATTGCGAGATAGCTCTTATAAATATAACAGAATATTGTTGACTAAAACAATTCTTGGCAAACTCCTATCGTATCTCTAGCTGAATGAAGAACAGCAGAATTTTCGTTCAAATAGGCCAATCAATGATGCGATATTTGTTATACGTCAGGTAGCTGAAAAAGCAATCGAATTCAACATGCCAGCGTATGTATATTATGCGGTTCTAATAAAGGCATTCAATAGAGTGCTGCTACATGATGCAATGTGACTTTTAACAGAAATGGGGATACCATCACAGCTAAGAAAGATCCCAGAACACGTGAACAAAAACACCAAGATGAAAATTCAAGTAGGAGGCCAATTTGTTGACGAAATCAAGTGTGCAGCATGAATACGACTCACTAAGTCGGGTAATGTTTAACATAGTTATAGACGAAATAATTAACAGGGTGAAAAAACTGTCAGGGTATAAAATGGGAGAGAAAACTATAAGAATATTGTGCTTCACACATGATGTGATACTCTTATCGGATCCAGAGAATGACCATCAGAGACTTTTACACAGATTTTATACGACAGCAAAGAAATACAACATGGGTGCGTATGGAGAAATGTAATGCATGTTTATATGAAAATAACCGATACATTGCAAGCTGGAAAATCAAAGAACAAGTAATAAATTACAAATATCTAGGAACAATCCAAACACCTATGAAGAGGTTAAACTGCAGGTCATGAATGGGGCTCGAATATTGGAATATCTACAACGTAAGTTAAAGTGAACAAGAAATCGGTCAAACGTGTAATGACTTATGGAGCTGAAACCCGAGCGGAACAAGCCGAACAAAACCACTTCTTCGTACAACAGAGATGATCACCCATAGATTGATAACTGGCTAATTAAGGCAAGACAAAATACAAGGTAGTAGCTTATCTGTTGAATCCAAAGTTGTTTAAGGAAACCAGCTTCAATCTTGCCTAGGTGCTAATTGTGATGGGACCAACGTAGGTGAATGGTACAGACTACACAAGCGACATCAAAACTGAACCGCAATCGCAAACAAATCCATAAACTGGAAAAATCCAGATGTCCAAGTACATAATAAAATCCCACAACTCATCCACAAAGAAAAGAAACGCCTCCAGGAGTAATCCATAAAGCTTTTCATACAAAAGGCCCCAACTCTTCTAACACGGAAATATAAAAATACGACAATATGCAAATCTATAGAACAAACGAAAAAAAGGAGTGCATAAAAACTACTCACTTCTGACATAAGTCGGCTCAACATTCTTTATCCAGTACTACGTCGCATAATCAGAAGGCGCAGACTTAGACATCTAAAAATAGGGTGAAAATTGCCTACAACTGTTCAACGACCGGACCAGATTCTACTAACCAACACTAAAAAAAGAAACATGACGGAGATGCATCGGCTAATCGCAAATTTCCAATACATCCACCAGTTGGTGTATTTTCCAGATTCTATTTTACTAACTGACACTAAGGAAATAAAAAATATGCAGATGCAGTAATCTCTCACACATTTTCCATAACGGGTCCGACGAAAAGTCTCGAAGTTGTTCACTTAGAGACTAAAACAAAATAAACTAAGAAGCAATTTTACCACCCAAATGACACTAGAATAACTGAACGCCAACAGAAGTTACTAATTGACCGTGGTAAATTTCACGGCAGCCAAACGTATAGTTTCCCGAAATATAACAGATAATACGTCAAAACCCAGAACGCACCTTATCAGCTAATAATAATAATGGTGAGGCACTAACACCCCATGAAGAAGCTTGGCCTGCAAGGCGGAAGGTTAGAGCTTCAGCTAATACAATACGAAATATAACGCGCATAATCGACAAGTAGCGTCACTTCTGAAGTACGAGAGGCACCGCCTAAATCACCAACATCATATTATTTTATACCTAACCTTCAAAACGTCAAAAATCCTCACTCAATCTGGCAGGTAAATTTCGAGCCTCTAGAGCCGGGTAGTCCAATCTAACTTTTTCAGAGAGGGCCTGATATAACCAAGAAACGTAACATAACTCGAGGAGGGAAAAGACAGGAGTCCAAATGAAACGCACACCTGCAATTCTCAATGGCAACATTCGCGTACAAATACAGTAGCTAAAACTAAGGTGAGGCAGAGCATTAGGGCTAACGTTAGTACATAAGGTAAAAGTAGAGGTTAACGTCAAAACGGCCCTAAAAGTTTTCTGTTTCTAGATTTTAATATAGAGCGGTGTCCTGCTCTGCTACCCAAAGTGTAATTCTATGAATCATCTTCAAACGCACCCCGGGTAGGTGACTTTGGGGAGAATGTTTTTTATAGGTCACGACCACGGTGTAGATATGGTGAATATTTTAATATCAATAAATCGGAGGTATTTGAAAATGACTTTAATGGGAATAAAATAAATAATAAAAGGGTTATAGCTGGTGAACCTCTTTGGAAAATTGAGACGGTGTTGCATTTTGTTATTTACAGGACTAATTAATTACACTGAAATTAAGTATTTCATTAAAAAGTCAAAGAAAAAAAATTTGTAATAAGGGTTTGCTAAAGTTAAAAATTGTTGATCTAAACAAATGAGAATTTCAGTGAATCGTGAATTCAGGATTTTATAATAATATTTGCGAGAGTTCAGTATCATTTCCTCTTATACCGTCTGCATATTTGTAAATAAAAGTCACATGTTTATTCGCAACTTGTTTTGAATGCAGGGTTACTACGAGTACCATCTTGGATTTTCCGGAGAGCTTTCCGGCAAGTCTGCATAAACAAATACCGTAGCAGGCTACGAATGTAAATACCTCCAAGCAAAAAAAGTATGCACGTTTTCCTCTCGTGATTGTGATGTCATCTGTTTATGCACGTGATCCGTGTTATTAACCTGTTTTTGTGTAAAAACTTTGTGTAATTATGGGGGCGGTCGGTTCATCACTATTCATATTTTGAAAGGTGTCCAATTTCAGTTTTTTTTGGGCAGTCGAAATCATAACCTTGACCGTTGGAATGTTGTCCTTAATAATTATTTGTGATTTTTTGCGTCCATCTTATTATAGTAATATGAAATTTCTCTGTCATGGCCAAAATGGGAAATAGTTCATATGCAAAAATTTAGGAAATTCCACGTTTTTTGGGTTTGCTTAACTTATGTCATTAAAAGTATGCTTAAGTATGCATTAAAAGCAAAACGTCGTTAATTATAAATGTAAATTTTGAAAATAATGGTTCGTAATGATGCATTAGATCGTCTCAGTTTCGTGTGATGTGGAAATGACTTTTTTCCTGTTTTAATCGATGAGGTCTAAATTTGTATTTAAATACACTCTGTATTTCAAAGGTTGTTGATTTTTTCACATATTTTTCAGATTACTTATATATTTAAAACAATTAAGATTGTTAACCACAAAATGTATATTAACGACAATCTCTAAAATATCAACATTGAAACTAACATACCTAGATATTTGTAGTAAACTCTTTATTTCGTGCTTCTGTCAATGGCGAAATTATGAAAATGGTTTTGATGTGTTTTATAATGCTTTAGAAATACCTACTTCAAGCTTCATTAGTTTCGGTTTTTATTAGCTGTTACTCATATTCATATGTCGTAGTCAGCTGCAGAAAAAGGAGAAAATAGACAAGTTTAACACTTAACACGGTTTTTAAAGTAAGTTGTTAAAAAAGCTAAAATATATAGGCCAGAAAAAGTACAAATTGCGATTCCTTTCCTTCATCAAAATGGATTCTCACTGATACGATTACGTATATGGTTTAGCTTTCTCATCATTTTTACGAGCTTTGCTTAGGAGAAAGTTGCAAATGGCTTATTTTAGCATCTTGGCTTTTTTGACATTTCAGTGACTCTAAAATAAATTTTATATGTTTTATGCGAACGTAGCTAATAAAAACCGGATTTTTATTATGGGTTTGTAATGTTTGACAACCTTGTAGTCTGCAGACGTCTGGGTTTATTTCAATTTAGGTTTTTGTCCTCCATCTTTTAGTTTAGTAGTAACCATTCATATTTTTTATGAGATATTAGAGATTAGAGATTTACAAGAGCCAAACTTATGTGATCTATTTATTTAATATAGTTAAGCCATATTTTTCCTATAAAATTTTAGTTATGTATAAAAACGCTTCACCAAATGTTTTTTATCCAAGATCAAGTGAGTTTGGTTTAAAACGGCACCGATTGAAATACGAAAGTGCAGCGAGATATTCAACATATTTATTACAAAAAGCGTGGAACATACGTCATTTAATTAAAGTAGTAGTTTAATGGGAGTTTCTAATTAAAATTTTTAAGACGTTCATGTTGGTGCAGAATCAGGTAGAGTAGCTAAGGTTGCAAATTGATGGAGGAACACACTTTTACGAGGATATCATATTTTGTGTATTATATAAATTTTTTTTGACTTTATTTCAGAGGTGTGACTACACTATTATCTACATTTTAAGTAGCGGATACATTTTGGCTTATTGATATAAATTTAAAAAGTTCAAAAATGCTGCTACAGTTCTATAATCACGATCATCCTGAGCAGTGCCGAAATAGAAACCGTTTTCTAGCATTTTTTAAGAAACTTAACAGCCGTGGTTGTAAAATACTGGCATACTTTAATTTTAACATTTAAATCGGCATTTTAATATATTGCTATGGTATATAGAGGCCATGTATTACATTAAATACAGTTATTTATTTACATGAATCAAAAATGAAAAGTTCAATACAGTAATTATACTGAAACGATAAGATGTGGAAAATTATGATAATGATTGCTTATTTAATTGAATAATAATTGAAACTCAATGATTCAAAGCACATTTTAAAAGAAAGTTATTTCAAAATGAGTACGACTTGATGATGGTAACAAAAATTAACAATAAATACAAAGTTGAATATTGCATATGACAGAATAAAATTCTATTTGTAATAATTTATAAAGTGAGCACCATTCAAATTGATTTATAACATGTAGCAGGCAGGAATAATGGTAGTCTAGGATAGCAATAAAAATTGGGATGATTATTAGAATAACAACTTAAAAAAACAACGAAAAATTTGATATAAAATGGATAAAAAAAAATTGTAATTATGTAAATACATAATAAAACCCATTAAAATAACGAAGAATTTTAATAAAATGTAAAGGGGTATGTTGGTTGTACAATACAAATAAAATAAATATAGTCCAAGGCAAGATTTTTGGAATATCAAATACAAAAAAAAACTGGGATTGAAGAAAGCAGAACCAATTGGATGTGTAGCAGAGGTCCAGTACATTGCAGGGAAGGTGCCATTGTGTGAGTTGCGAGGGACGCTGGTCCGAGGCCGTACAGGAGTTTTGGTCTGTTGCGGATTGTATGAACTTGGAACGGGATTACTGGTGGATGCTAACAATTTGTCAATTAGATATGGATACATTGTTAGATGGTGGAGATACAATAAATACTTAGGCGTGCTGGAGATGCTGTCAATAGTTGGAAATCGGAGCCGTCTATAGGACTACAAAAGGTATCGCATATTTTTTGGAGTTTAGAAGTTTCAGTGCCAAGTAAGTGGTTAAGTTGAAGGTATCTGAATAAATAAAAGGTGATTAATTAATATTAAGAAAGAGACATTATAAAAGTAAAGTACTTACCCAGATTATAGGGATGATGCTGTCAGTTTGACATTTAATTTAAAATTTAATGACAGAAGTATTTTAAATAATATATGCAAATTTGAATATAAATATCATACAGTCAAAACCATGTCATATTGATTTAGGGGTGTCATTAAACACTGCTTGAAAATAATAGTTGACAGCAATTGACATTTAGTAATTGCAGCAACAAATAATTAACTAGATTTCGGCGAACCATACCCTGAGAAAAAGGAGTACTCATGTAATTTGAAATAAATTCAATTTAATTTTATAATAAAGTAAGAAGTTTCAACAATTGAATTAAATAAGCATACTCACGTATCCATTGCATAATAATATATAGTAAGATGTAAGATGCATAAATGGAATAACAAGAAATAAAAATCAGAGCAGAAAGAAGGTAAAGGAGAGACAATATTGAATTAAAAAAAACTAATAAAGAATAGGAAGGATCGCTGTACAATGGACCTAGCAATGGATGTAGATTTGAGATGAAAGGTAGCTAAGCAAACTGAAATTGGGAGAAGGAATGATGATGAAGTTACAGGAGGAAGAGATGTTTAAGCAATTTAATCTATATGGTGACATTTTATTAGGGACTTGGACTGTAAGAAAGACGAATGAGGAAGGAGCACATTAAACAATTAAGGTAAATAATTTAAAGTTTAGATTATGGTAGGTGCAAGAAACTAAGCAACCTAGCAACGTGATAATGGAACTGGAGAATTATATTTTTAATATATATTTAATTTAATAATGGTGTAGGAAACAGAAAGTGTTATTTAAGGGTGCGAGGAAAGTCTCAAAAGGTAAGCGTTCCACATATACACGCACAAGCAGAGGAAAAATCTAGTCAAATTTAATTACGTATTAGATAGAGAGTATGAAAATATACCAACGTATGTTAGAAAGATAGTATTAAGAAATGCAAACGCGAAAATAGGTAGAGAAGACGTTTCTTCTATTCGCATACAATCAAAGCCGGGCAAATTACTTAAAAAAAGTAATGACCAATTACTAATTTCCGCTCAATGAAGTAATTGAATGACCAGATTTTCAATTACTAAAATGAAATAGTAAGTCAATTATCAATTACTTGGTTATACAAATTACTTTCTCAATTACTTTTATTAGAAATTGTTGTCATATATTTGTATTTAGATAGCCATTTGCTAGTACATCGTTTTATAAAAGTAAATTTAAATAAATAAATAATTATTATGAACAAATATTATATAATGACGTTATTTGTTGTTAATTGTTATGAAAGAAATTAACTCTGCATTTATCGCAGACATATTTTTTGCTTCTTACACAATAATTATTAGCAAGTTACAATGCTGCTACATCCTGAACACAAGACACACCATATTCACATCTCATCTGCAAACATACGCGTCTGCTCCAAATATCTCTTTGCTCGTGCACAAAACTAGCTGTTAATCGACAAGTCATAGGAAATCATAAATTATACTTATATTGCTCCAGCAGTGCCTTATTGCCATACTACATGAAACGCAATAAGGCCGTATTTTAATAAGTAATTCAATTGCAAGACAAATCAATACAAAGGAATTTAATTAGTAATTTGATTACAAAGTAATTAATTAATTACTGCTCAGCTCTGCTTACAATGTACTAATTCAACGATTCCTGGACGTGAACCAAGATTACTTTTATGTATGTTTCTTAGACTATAATAAGGCATTTGACAAAGTAAACTATCGCCAATTCGTTCAACTACTGGAAAACAAGATCATAGATCAGCGAGATATCAAAATAAGTATATTAGTTTATATTATAACAAAAAACAGTAATACCCGTAGACGGCAAAACAACTGAAGAGATCGAAAAGAAAATGGGAGTCAAATCGGGTTGTATTTTATCGCCGACATTGTTTAACTTTAATTCTGAGCATATGCTTATGCGGCTATAGAATAATATTATAGATAAAATTGAAAATTAAAAGTACATGTTTAATGTTTAGTGCGGTTTAGAGAACAACAGTCACATCAATTTTTGATGAATTAATATACGTAGGTGACTTTAATATAAATATGTTGATTTAAAAATGAGTTTGATACTGTACAATTCTCTTCTACATTAGATTCATTAGAATACAAAACAATTATTCAAAACCTACACGCGTTACGAAAACTAGTTCAACATTGATTGATCTGATCTTAGTTAATGATAAAAAATAATTGATCCTTGTGGTGTAATTAATTTACATAGCATATTTGACCACAGCTTGACCTACTGTAATTATCTTTTAACTGAAGAGTTATCTATAAAACTTTTCTTCTATACTTATCGAGATTATACTCAATTCAATCCTGCAGATTTCTATCTTGACCTTCAATTAATCGCATGGAATACTATTTATCAATTAAGTAACGTAATAGTAAAATCCAATTTTTAAATAATACATAGTTATTTATTATACAAGACAACTCTATCCACGAGTGAATCGTTTATTCATTCAAGAGTGGATAATAATAACTTTACCGGCATGTATAATACAAAATTTTATTGAATGATTATAATTTAATTGGTCAGTAAATATCGAAAAAAAAAACCAAACTTTGTATTGACAGTCATGAAAAGTCATGGTGACAATGATTTGGAAAGAGTCGCCTGTGATTTGTGTTTTACGTTTGGCAGTACTAAAGTGTATTGTTAGTATATGCGAGGTTAGTAGGTTAGGTTTTGTTTGTTATCTGACTGGCGCAAAACTTAACGGAAATCTCGAATTTGACATAGCTTGACAATGTAGTAGTGAGTCACATAAATACAATATGTTCACTAAAAAAGTCCAAATTCGAGGTTAGCAGGTTAGGTTTTGCGTCAGTCTGTGTCAAATAACAAACAAAACCTAATCTGATAACCTGTGTTTTACCTTGTCTGTCAAAAGTGTTTGAAAAGGTTATGGCGGTTCAAATTCGTCAGTATATTGATCAACATGATCAAATCGGCTTTCAGTTGCACTGCATCTCTTTTAAACATAACTGATGATATTCTAACTGCCGCTGAGAAAAATGAATTAATAATGTTCAAAGCTTTGACACGATAAGCCTTTAGCCATGACGTACTGCTAAGTATCCTAAATTATATTGGTTTTGAGCAACGGCCATAATGTCCATAAACATTATTTTAGGAGAGGCTCTCAATTAGTTGTATTAAATAAAATAAAATCTAAAGCTTCGCCTTTAACGCTTGGTGTCTCTCAAGGATCAATTTAGAACCCCTTTAGGACCTTTGTTGTATATCATATAAACCTTGAATTCAAAAACACCTTATAGATTTTGTGATTAACATTTGTATGCTGACACATTACGTTTTATTAAATTTAAGGTAGACGAGGTCAGTGCTGCAGTGAATTTTGATCATAAAAATCTTTAGAGTATTCGACGTATCGAATAACAACTCAAAATTAACCCGAAACAGTTTTATTGATAAATTAATAATTATGAACACTAATGAACTGAATAATGTATATAATCTAGATGCGTTTCCGCTAATATTCCGAAAGAAATTGAGTAACCCAATCAAGTGATATGTTGCAAAAGGGCTGATGAATCAGCCGATAGCTTTCGTCTGAATTACGTGACGGTACATTTGGTAGGACAAAAACTATGAATATTACAATACAAAAATCATATTTCAATTTAAAAAATATCTTACAGAACCGATTTTCCTTCAATCAAAAAATAAAAACTACTATGTGAATCTCTTGTGTTGTCCCAATTCAATTATTATAGCGATTGGGTATATAGACCTATATGCCATTCACTACACACAAAAACATTAACTATTTCTTTAAGTTGGCATATACATACAATTTTTGTGCTAGGAATTCTGTATTTTGTTTTGCAAAGGTTTCCACACCTGCATAAAGGCGACATTGAATTTAAAAATGACAATCTGTGACAATTAATAAATCTCATTATTTTAGTGTCAAAGTACATATTATACTAGAAATTCTGGCCTGAACTTTTATAAAATGTAATAAAAATAGCTATTAATATACATCAATAGTATCCAACAGAGTATTTGCTTAACATCCTTAAAAGTAGTTAGTTATAACATTGATGACAGTTTATAAATAAATGTCACACTCCTAACCTATTTGTTTTAGTAACTTTTTGTAATTACATTCCTAGACAAAGATGAATTTTGGAAGTACACTCATGAAATTATAGAAATTAAAGGCCACTTTATATTTTTATGTTTACTGAACAGACTATAGCTTGGATAGCACTGATATTAAGAAAATTCAGTGTATGCAAAAACTCCTGTCTGCGTGTAATTTATGGTATTAGAAGGCATGAACGTATCTCCCATGAATTAACTGAAATAAGTTGGTTCAATATGTCAAACAGAATTTATATCATAAAATTGTTGTTAATATAATGCCATCTTTACAATAAAATACATTTTAGATGTGATGTCCAATACTGCCGTTTCACAGAACTTCCATTTTCTTATAATAAAGCTAGTATTTATAAAGCCTTACCAGGTTATTTAGAGCATTGTTCACCAAATAAATTTAAATCATTTTTTAACATTTTGTCTGGTAAACAACGTTAAAATTTACAACATCAAATAATTCTAGTTCAAATTGCTATAGCAATAGATTTACTCAATTCTAGAAAGTTATGATCTTTAATTTAATTGTTTGCTGGTTTAAACTATTATTATCAAATCTACCCACATATTGACAACTTATTTAAAATTAGTATATCAATTCTCCATTACTCCTAAAGTACATATTTTTCTATAATAATTTTCAAGGTCAACTTTCTAGGGGATAAGTTGCATTCCTGCAGGGTCCCTAGTTTTAATAATGTTGGTACATAGATTTTTAGTTTTTCCACTAAAAAAATATTGTCATTTTGACAGATATGTCATAGTAGTGGATAAAACGAACAGCATAGTAAAATATTGCAAATTGATTAATTATTAAACTTACAATATTGGAAAATAAACATAATGATTCGACGTTAAAAAAGAAATGAAGAGTTCAAATTAAGAAACTTTGACATTCAAAATTGACACATAACCATAATTTTGAAAAAGTTCTACCAACACGAGCTATACAAATTTCCTAGCGTTTTAATCACATATCTACCAACATTGTAACACTTTGACAGTTATTATAGAAAAAAAACGTGCTTTAGCTCTTGTATGAATATGAATACTAATATGACCTTAATAGGCGTTAAGTGGAAGAGCAGATTCCTATCTTTGGCTTATTTTTGGAAGGAATACGCGACTGTACGATGCTATTGGTTATTCATTACTAGCGAGTATGGTACTGCTTATATGATATACGTTTTTATATTATCTTGGGTATTTAAGTATTTGTTTCAATAAATGCTATTTGTTATTATTACTATTATTATTATATTTTAGAAAGTATTTTCAAATGAATCGGCGGTCATGAAAGTCATTGGGATACCGCTTAATAACATAAGATAAAAACAAAGTTGCCCCGCTGTGTAGTGAAGCCCATAAACCAGCGAGTATCAAAGTCAATTATGTGTATTGCTTTACGAAAGGCGCTTATAAAAGTAAAATTTCAAGGTGCAGCAATTGTGCGCGTGTATTTTAGAAGTCGTTTTAATGTCAAGTTTGATTTATGACGTTGCGCAAAGAATGTAAACGAACTCTCCCAAAACGTCGGACGGCAGTCGTCTAAACAGCAGGCATTCCGGATCATCACAGCATGAGCGCCATCTACCCTTTTGCGTCATGGAATAGAACTAATTGTAGAGGCAATAAACGGATGGACGTCCGACTCGAATAACAATGGGCCAGGCAAAAGTGAAGAGCAAACTCTTTCTGAGACAAGCCGTGCCCGGCGAACAATGGATCGTAAACTCAAACCGAGAAAATGAAATTCTTTTGCTAGGCACGGGCTGAACAATCTTATTCTGTCAGAAGAATGGAGAATCTTTTGCCTTGCACAAGCGAACTATAAAAACGTAAACACTTTGGGATTCCAACATTGCATCTCCATCCGTCTTGCGTCACTCTCATTAAGACAAGGGCGCGGGTCAGATTCCTCAGCCTCTAAATACCTACTTAGATCTTGGCGTTCATTGTAACTAATTCGCTATTAGTAATTTTATGTTAAAACATATTCACGTGTCTGTAATTGCGTTCCATAATCGGTTACATCTTATTCAACCAACTTTAATTTCGAAGTGATGAACACGGTAAGATCATCATAACAGTTCCTAAAGGGCAAACCACTGTAGTTGTTATGAAAGGAAACATCAGGGACGATAATTTGTATATTTAAAGAGAAAAGATTGAGAGGGTGAATAAATACAAATATTTTGGAACAATAGTAATGACAAGAATAAATATACAAAAAGAATATACATAAGAATAGAAAAAAGTAGAAGCGTTTATAAACACGAAAAAGTGTGCTGCCCTAGAGAATTGATATTGAAGTAAAGAACTCGATTAGTTGCATGAATAAAATAGACGGAAGTGTTCAGAAGAATGAACACCGAAAAATAAGTTACATTAAACATCAAGCAACGAAAGTTACAATATTTTGGGCACCTTAATGGGGGCACAGAAATGCCAACTTTTGCGAGTTATTATGCAAGGAAAATCCAAGATAAAAGAAGTGTTGATAGAAGAGAGAGAGTGATTCATTTATTGCAATTTTACTCAACTATTTCGAATAGCTGCAACGAAAGTGAAAATTATCATGATGGTGGTCAAACTTCATAGCAAAGATGGCACATAAAGAAGAGGAAGGAGAAGTAAAAAGTGTCACTTTTTTAAAGATTTTTCGGTTTAAAAAAGATGACTTTTGTGACCACTGTACAAATAGCTATTTATGTATCAATTTGCAAAATAAAAGTGTTTTTCACAAGTGAACGTTCTAAATTTTTATATTAGTACTAGTGTCAATATGAAATTTCATATTGTAATTAGTACGAATATATGTATCATTTTGAGGTTGAAAACCACAACAAAATGTTATTATATTAGATCAAAATTACAGAAATATCTTATTATTTTTTGTTCTCAACCATCGAACTGTCGAGTTAAATATAGCATTGTTGCAATTTGTAGTATCGTTATAGTTAAACCTTCACTATCTTTATGTTTTGGTAATTATTTTTAGATTTGAACTACCTTCACTCGTATGGGAAAGTTAATCCTATTTTGTCTACTACTATTCTTTAATATTAGGCCTTTAACACATATGCATATGCAATGAAATAAACGAAAATGTCCCCAATCTTCTTAAATTCACATTTCGTAAATTGGAATTTCTAGTAGAATACTTATGGATCTACCTTCACATCTAATCTTATTTTACCCAGGGGTTAATAATAATTACTTATTTCAAAAACAATTTTTTATTCATATTTGGTAGTATGGAGTCAGTTCAATAAATATAAAATTTGAGCAGATTGTGATAGAAAACGCAAATGTTTACAAACGAATGATCAGTTGTGAATATTTGCCTCGGTGCCCTTTTTTTAAGCACTTCGGTAGAATCCGTTAAACAAAACTTGAAAATCTGTTCCTTGCAAAAATATTCAAAAATGCAGCAGCACCTGCTGGAACGCACAGTTGATGTTTACCTCTGCAAGTATCACAGAAGTGGCAACAGAATAGAAAACCTGTTCCTGGGGAATACTGGTTCTTCCATCCAGCTAGACCTCATGTGATCGCCAATGGCAATTTAACTGCTTCGCACCGGATTTCTGGCTGCCAGCGGGAATTTTGCCATTGTAATTATTTTTTTGTGCGAAACATCTGGGCGAGAACCAAATCTTGATAGGCATCTCACGTGTTCCAAAAAAATAGCCTATTTGACGTCTTTATAGGTGCTTATGGTTTATGGTGTATTAGTTGAAATTTGATAAGGTGCTTCCTGGCCGATTTAAGTTTAATAGTATGTTATTTGGAATAAAGTTCGAAAATTGAGTCACCGTTCAGAAAATTAACATCAAATAAACCAAAAAGGCACTTTTTTATTTATAAAATTCTCACAGTTCGAGGTTATGTACCTGTCAACAACCTACCGGGCATTCCAAATTATACAGGAGTTATTATTCGACAGTTTCTAAAATCACGTGAATGTAGTTTTTCGCCTCAGCGGAAGGTCAGGTGAAGTTCACATTTGCCACTTAACTGTTATTTCGAAATGATACACCTTCCACATAAATTTAAATTTTGCAGAGTAGTTCGCAAACCAGTATACTCTGACGCAAACTGGAAAGTAATGAAACGTTGGTCCCGAAGGAAGAACGCACATTACAGCACGTACATTTGTTTATGTGTAATTTGTGTATGAGGATAACATAGTATTAACGATTACAGTTTGTTGATATACGATACGTGTTTGTCCAAAATTGCATAAAGTTGAACCTTTGTTACGTTTTAGGTAAGAAGGTATTGTGTGGCGGTTCGTTCAACTTTTTGAGTTGTTAAGGTTCTACTCATGCAAAAAGCAGATCTGGTAGAATGCATCCATCAGTTAATTGTATACATTTAAACGAGTCCTTCAAAATTAGTTCGAAATGGCTAACTATAAGAAGATCAGTCGCAAGGAAACAATCTCTGTAAAATTAACATACCGGGCGTTCAGCAACGCACGAAACATGAGTGGAGGGCGTGTCATCAAATTTTATATAACCAAAATTTTCACAAGAACAATATGACATCAAGTTTAAATTATAGATTTTACTTATAGTTGTATGGTAATAGTTCTATTAATCAATTCTTTATAGGCTTATAAGCTCTTTAGGCAATCAACTGAGTGGAAACTTTGGTGGGTGAACGCTACTAACATCAATATACCTTTGACTAAAACATTTTAGAAATATTAGCCCAGGCATAATAGGTTTTTACCTCAAAAAAATGTAGTCCTGATTTTTGGCACAAATGTCCCTTAGTACCCTAGGAGCAACCCCTCAAAAGTCGCCGCCTCTAGGGTGTCCGCGTCATAGTTTTGTGGAGAAAGAAAGAGCAAGAGCCTAGCATTACTAGGAAAACTTAAAAGGAAACCTAAAACACTGAGCACTGAGTTTTGGCACAAATGTTTCTCAATACCATAGAAGTAACACTTTAAAAGTCGCCGCCGCTGAGGTGCTGGCCAATAGTAAAGCAGACAAATGTTAAAGAAAATCTGAAACACATAATCCAGTATTAATTTTTGGGTAAATATGCCTTACTATAAAGGGCCAATAGCCGAGTAATATATAAAAAAGGTGTAAACGAAACCTGAAACAAATAATACACTACAAATGTTCCCTAATAGCCTAGGAGCAACCCTTAAAAAATTTCCGCATTTAGGGTGCCGTGTCGTAGGATTTTGGAGCAAGAAAAAGCCAGAGTTCAGTAGTATTTTAAAAAAATTAGAGGAAACCTGAAACAAATAATTTAGTACTCAGTTTTGGTACAACTTAGCCCGGTAATATTAAAAATAGTTTAAAGGGAACCTGAAACAAATGATGTAGTATTGATTTTTGAATAAATGTTCCTTAGTACTCTAGGAGCCTCTGGGGTTCCGGCGTTGTAGTTTTCTTGGGCAAGACTACATTATTTTGTTTAGGTTTCCTTTAATATATTTTTAATATACATAACTAGGCTATTATATCTTTTTCTGACAAAAAAAAAACTACAACGCCGGCACCCCAGAGACAGGCACTTTTAAATGGTACTAAGAAACATTTGTGCCAAAAATCAGTACTACATTATTTGTTTCAGGTTTTCTTTAAAAATGTTTAATGTTACTGTGATATTAGCCCTTTCTTGTCCCATAAAACTACGATACCGGCACCCCAGAAGCGGGGACTTTTAAAGGGATACTCTTAGGGCACTAAGGAATATTTATCCAAAAATCAATACTACATTATTTGTTTCAGGTTTTCTTTAAACTATTTTTTAAATATTACTGGGCTATTGGCCATTTCTTGTCCAAAAAGCTACGACGCAGGCAAAGACAGGGGCGTTTGAAGGGTTGCTGGTAGGATACTAAGGAGTACTTATGCCAAAACTCAGTACTAAATTATTTGTTTCAAGTTTTCTCTAATTTTTTTAAAATATTGCTGGATTCTTTGCCTTTTCTTGCTCAAAGGAAAACTACGACGCCGACACCTTAAATACTGGTTGCTTCTAGGGTACTAGGAAACATTTGTACCAAAAATAATTGGTTTCAGATTTCCGTTTTTTTATATTATTATATTGGCCCTTTCTTGCCCCAGAAAACTACGAAGCCGGCCCTCCGAGGCGTGGACTTTAGAAGGGTTACTTCTAGGGTACTAAGGAATATTTACCCAAAAATTAGTACTGTATTATTTGTTTCAGATTTCCTTTGTCTGCGGTTACTGGTCTATTGGCCCTTACTGAAAAACTAAAGGGTTACTTTCATGGTATTCAGGAACGTTTGTGCCAAAACTGAGTACTATGTTATTTGTTTTAGGTTTTCTTTAAAGTTTTTTCAGTACTACTAACTGGGCCCTTGCCCCTTCTTGTTTCAAGAAACTATGACGCCGACACTCCAGAGGCGGGGACTTTTGAGGGGTTGCTTCTAGGGTACTAAGGAACATTTGTGCCAAAAATTAGTACTGTATTATTTTTTTCAGGTTTCCGGTGCACGTTTTTTATATTACTGGGATATTGACCCATTCCGGTATTGAGGAACATTTGTGCCAAAACTCAGTACTATATTATTTGTTTTAGGTTTCCTTTAAAGTTTTTCTAGTAGTACTGGGACCTTACCTTGCCCTTTCTTGTTTCAAGAAACTATGACGCCGACACTCCAGAGACGGAGACTTTTGAGGTGTTGCTTTTAGGGTACTAAGGAATATTTGTGCCAAAAAATCAGGACTACATTATTTTTTTAGGTTTAGCTTAAAATTTGCTTAATATGCTTGAGCTATATTGTTCTATTTAAATGATATCGTCAAAGGTATACTGATAACATTAGTAGTGTTTACCCCCCAAGAGTTGTACTGGGTATAGGGTACTGTACTGTTTAAATAAAGCATGCGTTCTAGTTTTGAGTCTATTTGAGAATATACCTTGTATTAAAACATACATATAGAACGACAACCCCAAGAAAACTGTTTATTTCCTATTATGGTCGTAAGCCCAATGCCTTTGACGTCAAGGATATCCCAAAATGTAGTACACTAACCATAATTTCCTTTAAATAATCACATCACTTGTCAAAGACTACGCTAGTAACTTTAAATTTATTGTCAATTAATAGTTCAGTAAAATCTAATAATACGATTATTTTCGTCTTAATAGAATGGCCAGTCACCGAAAAAGTACCATGTATGTTTCGAGGTAAAAGTGCTCTTGTCGCGTTTGGATGATTGCTGGTTATTCATGCGCAAGAGGCAAGAATGCACTTTCAGCTCTTGACGTACAATGTACTATTCTGTAAATAAATCTCTGAGAAAGTTGTTATTATAATATTTTAGACAGAAACTGGTAGCTCTTTAAAATACCGGTTGAGGACAGATCTACTTCAGGGAAGTAACCTTGCCCACACGAGCCTGAATCTCTTCCACCTCCTGTATCGGAAGGTAGTTGTGTCTCAACTTTCATCTTCTCCACAACCTATTTTATCCTTTCTATATCCCGATGACCAAAGAAAGGTGGAATCGTCTAAAGCAAGAAGTTTGAAAGAGGAAATGCTTTGACTCGAATACTAAGCAAGAAAAGAAAAAAGCGGACGAAGACCACGGCATAGGAAATCAAATATCCCAAGAAAGCAGCAAACTAATCAATTAAATAATGGAGAATTCTTCACCAGTTAAATTATCTGGAAGTAAAATAGTCCCCCGATCGGATCTCCGAGTAGGGGACGGGTTGCGAAAAAACTGCTCGACAAGAAAAGAACTGTAAACTGTAAACATTACTAAAATAGGAACATTAGGTCGGTATTGAAATGTGGCAAGCTTGAGAATATTATACTTGAAATAAAGAGAGTAGAAATAGACATTCTCGAACTAAGCGAAATAAGATGACCACAGGCTGGAGATTTCTGGACGGGAACAGAAAGAGTAATACACACAGAAGTAAACCGAAAAAATGCTGGAGTGGAAATAATGCTGAATAAAAAAACTAATTAGATTATAATCATCAAACCTCTCGCTCCATAGAAGCATAGGGCCTCGTTTTTTGACGATTCTTCGGCTATGTAGTCACATACGAGTAGTTGTCAGTTCTGCATTTGATCTGCAATATAATTAACGAATTTCAAGGTTCAAGTTAAAAACCAAGCCAAGTGACACGATTATTATACAAGTACATGCGCCTACTTCTAACCACGAAGATGACAAAATAGGCAAAACATATTTGGAAATAAGCAATATAATGGAAAGAGTAAAAGGAAAACACAACCTCATAATAATGAGGTTATTTTAACTCGATTGTAGGAGAAGGAGCAGAAGAAAAAAGTAGTGGAAAAACACGAATTGGTAGAAGGAATGACAGAGGATCACGATTAGTGGAGTTTTGTGAGAGACATGCTCTACTAATATCAAATACAATAATTAATACATTAGTAGCTGGCTGAGGTTAATGTTAAAACATGTTAAGGGAATTAGCAGCTATTTGCAGTTGAAACGCCTTCCTGAGGCGAAAGAACTGGTCAAAATTGTGAGGTAGAAATATATTTCAGCATTTAGTGCCTTCTTCAGTCTACATATATAAACAGGTTAAAAAAAACAACACGTTAAAATCTACAAGAGAAAAAAATTAGGTTAGTGAACAAATCATAATTTTCTCAAATATCATCTATTTACCTTTCATATTTACAAAAAGACGGTTTTTACGTTGAAAATATCATTTTCCTCCTTACTTATTTATTAAAATCGTTGATTAAGAAAAAACAAAGAGGTTACTGCTAAAAAGGGGATGATTATCTGCTATTTAAATGTATTAAGAAAGAATTGATAACATTAATCAAGTTTTGTAATTCACCTGGTGTTATAATTAAAGGTCAAAGGAAGATTCCAAGAGTTTAAGAACGAGGGCCATTTATCAGGCACCATGTTGACGAAATTCAGTGATAAAAAGTGTAGATAATAAAATTAATTAATTACTACGCACATCTAGAAAAATACAAAAGGAAATAATACTCGATTGGTTACGGAGCATAATTAATAAAAAATATCAGTAAGAAGCCTTACCTACGGATATTTAGTAAAAATAATTTTAAAAATTCGTTATGGAACGTTGTAAAACCGTGTGTCTCCATTTTGGTTTTGTAAAACAGGCAAAAATTTATTAAATGTAGCTTTAAATTTATGGGGAATTTCTGAAATAAAGAGAATAATTGAAATATGAAAAGTAGGTGATTTTAAATGTACTTACAATTCAGAAGCATAGTAATTAAAAGCAAAACGTTTTGGTTAGCACGTCTTGCCATACAAATTTTCGTGCAGCGACATTGAAGGAAAAGTTTAGTGCACTTAATAGATAAATACTGCGCAGGTTATTTAATATGCACATGCACTAAAAATGGTTTCAGAATTACAAATCCTATAAGGTACAATTATTCTTAAGTTAATTTTTATTAATGATATTTAAATTTAATATTAAATGCAATGAATTTAGGAAACTAAGAAACTGATATTAATTTAAAAAAAATACAAAACACAAGAAAAATGAATTAAAATAAGTTGTGATAAATTATGTTTAATTTTTCAATGTCAGTTCTGTAGTTAATTGCTTTGGGACTTTTTTTAATATCAATCATTTCATATATCAAGCGGTTATGTAAATTATTTTCTCTGTGTAAAAATTTTGATGTGGAAATATTAAAATTGTGTAGTTTATCTACAGCGTGATCAGATAACGCAGTGTTTCGGCCTGTTGGGAGAAACCATTTTTAACTTAATTGAGTTTTTATGTTGATTCAATCTTTTAATTAATCTTTGTTTTGTTTGGCCAATGTAATTGGCGTCACAGTCATTGCAATCTATCCGATAAGTAATATTTGATTCATTGGTTAGTTTAGCTTTATCGTTAAGGTTACTGAAGAATAATTTTTCAATGGTATTATTATTTTTAAAAGCAATTTGAAAAATATATTTGTTAAGTTCTTTTTGTAAAAGTAAAGATAATTTAGGAATAAATGGCAAAGTTGTATATTTTAGCTTATCGACCATTAATGTTATTAAAATCATTACCAAAAAATTTGGTTGAAGATTTATGGAATTGTTTAGGTTTTTAGTTTTTGATTTTACTAAGTTCATTTTTTATTGTGTTATTAATAACAGATAAGGGGTAACTATTATTTACTAACATAACTCTTTTTTTTAATTTATCACAACTTATTTTAATAAATTTTTCTTGTGTGTTTTTGTATTTTTCTTAATTAATTATCAGTTTCTTAGTTTCCTAAATTCATTACATTTAATATTAAATTTAAATATCATTAATAAAAATTAACTTAGTAAGAATAATTGTACCTTTTTCTTAAAAAACGTGTTTAGCAAATTTTTTCTTTTATTAAGGGTTTGCCATAAAAAATAAAAGTTGAAAAAAAATTTTTTTTGTTTCAAAAAAATTAAAATTTTGGCGATACTAGTTTACGTAATTTGACTTGTAGATTCCGAAAAACATAAAATATACAGGTTGATCTATTTAAAAAATAAAAGTTAGTGCCATTTCCGGTGAAACCGGAACTCGGCCATTTTGACTATCTATTGGTCAATCAGAAATTATCTCTAGTATCTTCGTACAAATTTTGTCTAAATCGATTAATAAATAAAGAAGATATAAGCATGACCCTAGTCTCATTGTCATCTGGTATACCGAGCAGACTGTAATAATACAATGTGGCCAAAAATACGAAAAAGTACGTATAAGGAAAGGTGTACGTCAAGGATGTGTGCTCATGTCAATATTATTTAATCTATATACGTATACATATAGAAGAAGGAGCCGGGTAGCGCAGTTGGGAAAGCGCTAGGCTTGCATTAAGCAAGTCCTCGGTTCGAATTCCGCAGGGGCCGGAATTTTTCCGCAGTCTTGGCTATTAGAATCGAGCTCGGTGAGACCATTCACAGTTGGGCACCATATTAATAGATAGAGTAACAAGGTCCACACATTACCAAGACACACACTTAACACACAATGGTTGATACGCAAGCACGAAAGGCGCGCTCCAACTTTGTAACTCGCAACTCGGATCAAGTTGAGCACTACACCGCCAGATACCAGCGTACAAAGCACAAACCTTTACACCGCTAACAAGAGGTTAACGATAATAATACAGACATATAGAAGAAACTGTAGATAACATAAAATAAAACACTGTAAATGGAGTAAGAATCGATATGTTGAAGAACGCGGACGCTATAGCTATCTTGGCGGAAAAGGAAGAAGAACTAGAACAAGCATTAAATCTAATGGAAGACACCTAGACAGCTTTATAACAACCGATAGACGATGTCATAGGTAGAAAAATTTCTCAGGCAAAAAATGGCTTTCTAGAACCACACTAATAGGACATATGCTAAGAAAGACAGGACTACTTAGTATAATGATAGAAGAACAAGTGGAAGAGAAAAATTAAAGAGGACTAAATTGCTTTGATATGAAAAGAAATCTCGAAAAATAAATGGCGAGCTGCGGCAAACCAGTCGAGAGACTGAAAACCTATGATGACGATCAGACAGCAACATAAAATGTTGATATTAATGATTCTGGTTGCAAATTTGGATTAATTTGGTTTTTGGTGGTTAATGTGCTATTGCCTAAATTTAAAACCTGAAGAAATTACACGACAACGTTAAAATTATGAAAAAAATCAAACAAAGATTATGGCAAGCAAGTATGACTATAAACGTATCAAAATCAGTTTCGATTGACAGAAGCCGACTTCTTATGGTTTCTACGAAATATACACCTTTTTTGCTAAATTAGTAACGATTCCTCTAAGAGTTATTAGTGAAGAAACTTATTTTTCTTAACATAGAATTTCGGCTTAGACCGCGTAGCATTCTCTGGCTTAATGTGCATTACACCGTGTGAACTCGAGCAAAAACCCGCGCGATGGCCATGCTCTTTGGTGGCTTGTGTTGTTTGAGTACCTTGAGAACGAGGCAAAAGGCTAAAGAAGAATCCCCACCTCTGGAAGAATTAGCATTTATACCTTACGTTAAAGGTTCGACTGATAAGATAGAATGTGTCCTAAAACAATGCAACATCAAAACTGTGTTCACGGGCAAGGAAACTTTGGGCAACGACTTCAGATCGGTAAAAGACAAAATTCCAAGTTTAAAAAAACGCTGGCGTTTATCGCTCTCCTTGTTCTTGGTCGCTCGTCCTTTCTTTGCCTCTAGTTACATTGGACAGACTGGTCGTTCCGTTGCTCTAAGACTTCAAGAACATAAAGACGATTGCAAACACAAAACGCATCACAAAATCAGCCGTAGCTGAGCATACGTTTACAAATGAGCACACTTTAGAATTTGAGCACGCTAGAGTACTTGCCAGAATACCTCACTACTTCCTGCGAGTGATATGTGAAGCCATAGAAATAGAAAAACACATTCAAATAATATAAACAGAGAATATGGTTTTTAAGCTTAGTAAAACGTGGACTTCTGTGATACACGATCTAAATAATTACGACCACTCCGCGCGGCTGGCAAAGAGGACTATAAATAGCTCCACACAGACCTTCAGTTAAACCGAGCTCCGTGGCTTAGTGCGTAGCACGTCCACTTAGCATTCGGGAGGTCGTGGGTTCGATTCCTGCGGCCGCCTGCCTTGATTCAGGTTTTTAGGTGGTTTTTCCTGAGTCAACAGAGTACCTTCTCTGAGGTGAATGCCGGGGCAGTATTTCTCCACCTTTCCTGACCTTTCTTCCAGTCTCCACCCCTCCTTTCTCTCACCCATCCCGAGTTTCCCGTTCTTGGCTGAAGAGGGACGGAAGGTCCCTATAGCAGCCCGCCCCCAGTTGGGGAATTGAAATAACCTTTACCTTTGTCCTTTGTCCTTCAGTTATTAGTGCGACTTTCACTCCGATGATGCAAGCTGCAAAGGTCTTGCGCAACGTTAGTGAATATGGATGCACAAACAGCAAAACGGCCCAAATCTGCCTAATTATCCTCATTCTCCAGATACTCAAACAAGACGGAGCCACCAAGAGCATGACCATCGCGAGGGTTTTTGCTCGACTTTACAAGGTGCAAGGCACATTAAGCCAGAAACTGCTGGGTGTTCATATACAAATACAACGCGGTCTAAGCCGAAATTCTATGTTAAGAAGAATAATTCCAGAGGTATAATCATAAAATGTAAAACCACTTAATAATTTGAACTTTTTCGGCAATCTAATAAATATCTATTCTTAATATATTAAAAAATTTCATTATGTTTAAACAATTACATTTTATGAACGCCAAAAGCTCAAATTACGATACAGTGTAATAAGGCAAGATGCTGCCACGGTCATAGACAAATTTTCTGTGTTATTTCAATGGTCCTGATTATTATACCTATATTAACCGTGCATTCGCTCCAGCCCTAGTATCAAGTGTACCATAAACAATAAAATATCATTCTATTTGGTTACAGTGCGATATGGGTTCTGGCAGCACTGTAAGCACTGCCATGGCCATAGATAAATTCCACCGTGATACTTTAATGCCCCTGCCATTGTTTCATTTAAAACCTAATATTTTAACTTTATTACTAAAAGCATATTGTAGCATTATACCGACCTAATAATTATTGTGTAAGTTATCTCTGTTTTAATAATTAGTATTGTACCATGGCTTTTCAAACCTGCCGTTCGAATTGGGAAGCTTTACATTATAATCGTTTTTCAGTTGTTTTACACGGTAGCTGTTTTGATTAAAAAAGAAATCAAGATTTTTATGTCCGTTTTCAAAATGTGACATTACCACAAAAACATTGTTTACTAGATACGCAATTTGGTTAAAATTAGCTAACTAAGGCGTGGAACATGTAGGAGAATTATTATAGTTATTTACGTCCGTAAATCAATTTTTACAGCATGGAAGAGGGGGGTTGAGGCGACGAAAGAAGCCGAGTCTGGAATTTCGAAACAATAATGTAAAGAATTGTTTATCGGTCGTCGTATGACGTACAAGGGTTTATTTCATTACTGCGTCACATTTTTTACGAAGATATACGTCATATCTTCTACCTGGAAAATACTCTGGTCACCTTAATAAACATAATAAAATTATGATAGCAAGCGGCAACAAACGATTTTGTATTTTTGATACTTGTTACATTTTTTTCCAAAATGAGTCAACAAGATATTCCGGATCAAATTTGACTAAAATCTTTGGAAGTATACGAATAATTGTTCATTAGATCGATATGACAAAAAGTTTGGGTTTTTTTGTGCAGTAGAAAAAAGAAACGTTGTCACAAATGTAACATAACACATTACATTTGGTATGTGGGCTCATAATTATTATGTGATGTAGCTTAATAGAATTGTTATACCCCAGGAAAATTAGTGCATGTTAAAAGCAATGCTATTGGGCTTCGGTGGTGAAAACATATATAGAAGATCTCGTCAATGGAAAGCAGATGGGTCGTATGATACAAGGTGGTCAGAACAACAATGCTTTACGACGATTTCGAGAACTACTTTGTTGGTTCCTACTGGAACTACTCCTTCAGTCCATATTAAGGAAAATACAAATAGCACTATAAATATGTTCGAATCCTTTATCTAATAGACTTGTCTGTCCGGGACGCTGTTTCAGCAGCCAAACCGTAAGAGATAGAGAAAAAAGTTATGAATAGTTATATGTTTGGAATGGTCATGTCAGGTCAGGAACCGAATTTCAGTCTCTAACACTAATTATTATCTTAATTATCCTAATCCTAACTTTTTAGGTTAGATTCTAGGCAAATTTTTATCAAGGCGAATGCGACTGGTAGTTTGCTACCAACAATGATGTCATATACGTACGTGTGGTGAATACGCGTTCTATTTGCAAAAACGGTCTTTTTTTGTTTTTTTTAAATGAAGACATTTGTCTCACTGGGTTGCTAGTATTGTTCTATTAAACTTATGTTGTTTCTCATTAAATTCAAATGTTGTTTGATTCAGTTCAATAACAATACGCAGACCCGTAATAATTAATACAGTACCCAATACTGTAACATTTTATACAAAGATATGGGAAGTTGAAGTTATTGCATTAATCATCGTTATGGAGTACACTATAAATGAGTACGTTGATATGATATGGATTCTCGGTGAGTGTAGAGGAAATTGTCACGTTGTTAGTAGACCTGCAAATGACACTCTTCCTGTTCACAATTTGAATAAAGGTCCACCAAGAATTGTTTCAAATATTAATTTAGAAAAAGAAGCTCCTACTACCAGTGTGCGTGCTGTTTCTAGAGCTGTTAGTGCATCAAAAACTACGATTTACAAGATTATAAAAGACGATGGCCTTTATCTTTACCACAAAATTAGAGTACCGCATTTTTTTTAAAGAAGATTATGAGAAATATGTTGACTTTTGCAATTCGTTGTTGGTGCAGCATAGAAGAAAACCCAGATTTGTAAACAACAGTTTTATGGACGGACGAAGCTGCTTTTACGAGAAATGGTATTTTCAATGCCCACAGCCAGCATATTTTGAGCATATCAAAATCCTCACGCCATGTATGCCATTCAGTCAATGTATGAGCCAGGGATCGTCGATAATAAATTGCTTGTGTTTTTTTTGTACTACCTAACCGGACCTCAACTTTCTAAATGAGGGGATTCCAAACTTATTAGAAGATGTTTCTTATATGTGGATACAATTGTATGGAGTGCTTTCCCACTACGCTGCAATAATTAGAAACTAGCTTAAGCAATATTACACAAGAAAATGGATAGGCCGTGGAGTCTAGTAGCCTAGCCTCCAAAAAGCCCAGATCTAACATCACTGGATTTTTATGGGATTATTTGAAAAACAAGGTGTATGTAACGCAACCATTAATGAAGAAATGCTTCCGCGTGTCCAAGAGGCCATCTTTAACAGGGCACTCAAATGTTGTGAAGTTGATGGCAGATATTTTGAACAGCTGTTTTGTAATAAACTGTATTGTTCCACAGAAACAGGGACGTTTTATTGACAAAATTTTAGTATGATAGTTTGTTTAAAGTTTCATAAAGTACTTGCTATAAATTAAAACATCAACAGTGTTACCAAATTTCAAATTCTTTAACTGGCTTGTATGAGAAAATCAAATGCCGTAGATGCTTTGTGTTAGCAATTTTGGAGTCGTCATTTATCATACAATACTTGAAGGCTTTAAGGCATTTATGGGACACTCTGTATGTGTCGCAGGCGTTTCGTATAACGTGTCATTTTGCAAAACGCCGCCGCCGGCATTTTCAACAAACATTGAATATTTTGCAAAGTGACGGCTGAATTTCAGTCATTTTGTAATATGCCATGCTGCTACTATGCAAAATGAACAAACAAATACTAGATAATGTAAGCGTGTGCACTAAACGTTTACATTTAGTCAATGGCGGACAACGCCGGTATGTCATTCCGTTCTGCGAGTAATTTAGAAGATATTTATCAAGAAAATTTAACAGTGTGTGATAGTGGCTAGTATCGGGTAGATACGGCTGATATTAACATGGAATCAGAATAGGCTAACCTGAATGACAAACCAGAATAAGTTAAAAATAGCATCTTAATCATAAAGTAAACCTTTATCACGAAAGGAAGCAAGGTCTCTAACGAATCGACTTGCATTCCCATGAGCGTTATCTAGAGACAGATTGCATATAGACAGGATGCAAGCTTACCTAGTATAAGCTAGAAAGCAGTTCTAATTACGTAATTGATAGGTTTTTGTGTAATTCAGAATGTCATAATAGCTCAACTTGCATAATGAATAGGTATGTTACTGCATAAATTCCTTGCGTGTAAGGTTGTTTGAATATAGTTTATTTGTTTTGTTTTTAAAAAGGATGCTGGTTGAACTATTGTATCCGTGGTTGTATCAATTGTCGTACCTTCAAGAAGGTCAACTTGAGCTATGAAGATAAGTTAATACTTGAATCTTTACTGGAATTTAAAATGTATTTGTTTATTTTATAAGTGATTTTTGCTTTGTATTACTTTGTATTATTTAAGAATATGTAACGCTCCGTTTCAATTTTATTTCTGTAGCGCGTTAATGCATTTGTCACCTTATTTCGGACCACTTTATATGTAATGGCTGTAGCAAAAGAATTCAAGATTATCACAGCAGGCGGTGCGACGCTATTAGCATCTGCGGTTTTCGTGTTGGATCTGGTCTAGCATTTTGATTCGGGTTGGCGCTCAAACAGCCGAAGAGCTGACAGATTATTGATTTTTTCGAGAAGCACGCTCTCGCGAGTCTTGCGGATTTGAATTGCTGGGCTAAGCTGAAGCCGTTTTAGTTATTTATTTTTGTAAGGCGCATTCTGGTAGGTAAGGAAGCTTATCTTATTGTATTATTTGCATGTTGATTTTAAATATTTAGGCTGGGTTACCTTGCCCTGCCGCAGGCAGTTACTGGCCAAAATGTGGCAGTTGCGGGATAGAAGAAGCAATATCGTTTAGTGTAGGTTATAGTCTTGCATGGGCTAATTGGGCTCAAACGAAGGCTAGAAATTTTGCTAATTCAGTTCCCCAATTCTGGGTTAGAAATTCTCGATATGTGCCGCTACTTTTTGTGGTTTGCTGACTTCTAATGGTGGCGTCTTCGCTTTGTGAGTCTCAGAATTTAGCAATCAAATATAGCTTAGCGTCTTCATGGATGGATGCAACACAACAGGATAATTCCACTTGCAATCGCTGGACATCAAGTTAAACTGTAAGTACTTGCCATATCAGCCCTATTTTTCCGACAAAGGCAATTACCTTAATTATCTCAGTTCTTACTAAGATCTTAGCATATTAAACTAAACGAGTTTAATCAACCTTTCTGGCTCAAACCTCAATAGCGCTAATGAGCAAGAATTTAATAATTAAAATTTCTGAAATAAGCATGTGCATTGTAACTCATGTACCGCGTTTTATCCGTTGTTTGTTATACAATTGCGATAGCACACGTGTTGTCCTGGAGTACGAATTAAGCTATAATTAGCATTTTGTGGATTGAATACTTGGAAGTAATTTCCCAATTCTGATTTATTATTTCATTTGATAGGCAATAGTCCTACCACTTTGTTTGTTGTCACATGGCTTAAGGGCTAATACAAGTAATTCATGTGTTACTGCGATATCTGGGTTCAAATAAATGCCCCTATTGCTATTATTTGTTTGCGTTTTCTTCTGCAACCCCTCTAACTGAACGAGTAATCTAGGCATGCGGTGGACTACCAAAACTAGGTGGCGTATTTTTAAGTAGCTAGTTTTGTTTTTATAAGTCGTGAGTAACGACAAGGTGCCCAATTTGTATTTATCCTTCTGTTCAGTTGCAAAGCCCGAAGCGTTTATTAGCCTGATCCTTACACCACGCCATTTTTTGCCGAGAGTTGAAAGAGCTAGTCGAGGCCCTGTCAACTCCTTCGTTTAAGGGTGGTACAAATATGTTTGTTTGATATTTTAATTTACACGTTTTTGAAGATATATTTACAGTGTAGTATTTATAGTGTTATTGACTGACTGATACTTTGATCAAATAAATCCCCCAATATATTTTTATTATGTTTCATAAATTTACCAATTGCCTACACATTTAGCCATAGTGAAAAATCACGTATTTGTTTATTTTGTTTCATTTTGCAGGAAATTTTGCAAAATGACTCAAATTCAGTCGTCACTTTGCAAAATATTCAATGTTTGTTCAAACTGCCGGAGTTTTGCAAAATGACCATACGTTGTGCAAACAGACGGATTATGCGAAACGTCTGTGACATATACATGCGATTTATAACAATTTGTGAAATCTGCTTGAACGCGGAATGTAATAAAAGCTCTCACTAAAAGAGACAACTATCGGAAAGTTATTGAATAAAAACAATGGTGGTACGGATATTGTAAACTGACTTTTGGGGCAGTTTCGAGTGGGCACAGAATCGATTTAGGATGATCCAAAATCCGGTAGAGGTTTTGCAAACATGCTCAGCTAAAATCATCCAAAAGGTTAAAATGTTGAAAAATATTCAGCATATGAAAGGAAGACAGAAAAGAAGATTGAAGATTAATTTCAATAAATTCAAGGCAATGAGCATGAGAAGGGAGGAGGATGCCCATATGGAAGAAATAAAAACAGGCTATGAGATAGTGGAAGAAGTGAGTAGCTACAAATATTTACAAACGGTAATAATAAAAGATGCCAAAATACACAAAGAAATAATAAACAGGATAAATAAGGCAAGCCAACTGTAACTACTATCGGATAAACAACGCAATAATTGAATAAAGCGAAATTAATAGGAAAACATATACATTGCTGTGGAAACCCCGGGCTTAATATTAATGCAAATCATACCTCTTAAATAATGCACAACACTACATGCCATGTTAAACCGGCTAAAGTACCAAGGCTACATTCAACGGTTTATTATTTTCGGGTTCATGTAAACAAACTTTCAATTACTTATAATAGGAATATTATCAGAGAAAAGAATGATTATGCCTATTGGTTGTGTTTTTTTAAAACTACGAACCCAAGTACACCTCATTTAATGATAAGGAGGGTTTCTTATTGCCTTGCTGAATGGGCCCAAACGCTTCGTTTAAACACAACTTTACAAATCGACTTTCCGAGGTCGCAGTCCGATCTTAGTTCGGGTGGCATTCGTGGCAGGAAGATCTGCGCGCATTTCACACTGTTGCGCGGAAACTTTAAATGCGGCAAGCGGCGCGGGATATAGCTAGTACTTTCATATGGTAAACCGAACTAAATGTGGCACAAATCGTTGAGACTTTGTATAAATTTACAAACACAAATAACAGTACACGGCTGCTGCTGCATTTAAAGAATTTTAAATAAACTGAAGGTTCTATACCTCAGGGTTCTTAACTATTAACTTAACGGGGCCTTCCCAATGCATTTCAGGTAAAATATTACTTATAAGTTTAACGAATTCATGTACTTATTAATTATACAAAAGGACAGTTTATACCCTATTCTACCGGTTAACTTTTCGCATTGACGCAACCACAGAGTAGTTCAGATACAGTGTCAAATGGCTGACGTTGTGTTTACTTCTCGAAACCCAGGAAACGTTTTGCGACGGGACTCTGCCAAAACCTTTTGTTAGGGACAGGATAAATCTCTGGTTTCCAGTCTCTTGGATCTCCTATCAGGATATATCACCTTCAAGTAAGTTCTTGAAGTTGCGGCTTACGAATATTTTGCTCACTCTTGCTTATATTTTTAGCTTATCATCGAATTTTCTGGTGTGGAATTTCATTCTCTAGCGGAAATTTACCAAGATTTGTTTATGTGTGTCCACTTAGTTGGAGTCAAGGGTTTACGCAGAACCCTAATGTGGTCAATTTATTATTATTGCAAACTGCTATTTACAAAGAAATCAAACACCCAGTACTTTTGATGGACAGAACTGTAATATTTAAGTATTTTATGTATGTATGTATGTATGTATGTATGTATGTATAATCGATAAACTCGTTTATATCTGGCGGTACAATGCTCAACTTGTCCCGGATTCGGAATACAAAGTTGGAACGCACAGCAACCCTTGTGTGAGCTATGTGTGTGTGTCATGTTGATTTTGTTACTCTATCTCTTAGGTCTGTGGTTGTGAGTAGAGCACAGTTAATTTGGTGCGCAACTGTGAATGGTCTCACCGAGCCCGATTCAAATCGCCAGGCTGCGGAAAATTCCGGTTCTCGCGGGATTCGAACCGAGGACTTTCTTAATGCAATGCAAGCACCTACTCATTTGCGCTACTCGGCGTATCTTAAGTATTTTAAGAAAACAAATATTTTTCAAACTTGCAATTTTTGTACAAATACTTTTGTTTAGTAAAGAAAAAAATAACACAGCTTATATTAACAAGAGAAAATGCAACGGTCTATGATTTAATAACAAAAGTTAAGCTGTAAATAGTTATTTATTTAAACGTTTACATCTTATCGGTTGAATAACATACAGCCTGACTATTTTTAACCAATACGAGGCTAAACACAAAATGGAAAGGAGACTAAAAACTAATACCCACTAATAACTTAATTAAATTCTACTTAATTAAATATAGTATATTAAAGCACGTACAACTAGTTTAAGAGCACGACGCAAAGCGGAATATCAAGTATCAATCATGAACTACATATATAAATCAAATATCAACTGCCTCCGATGTAATTTGGCTGAGAAAATTCAAATCGTAAATAATTGAAAAACACCACAGCATGTTAATGCAAAATATAGTCTTGTTGGTCTGTATCCACAACAATATATAAAATAGTATACCCAAATTTCAACATATGGTGGAGACAGTTGACCTATACTAGACAAACTTAACAGATATGGGGATAAAATACCTACGAAAAGTATCAGGGAAAACAAGAAAGAATAGAATAAGAAATAATACTATAAGAGCAGAATTAGAGAAAACCCCAGTAACAACAAATTCCGAAAAAGGGGAGTGGAGAGAAGAACACTTTGGAGAAGACCACGCAGGATATGGTTAGAGAACATTATGAAAGTTACAGAAATCAAAGGGTAGAAAAAAATTGAAGCGTCTTTAGAAGATGGTCCAAGGATCCGATGCCGAGAGACAGAAGAAATAGATATGGAGGAAGAAAAAGTGTTTTCAGGAAAGTTTGTTGTTTTCAGGAACGACTGAAACATTTCTTAGTCGATTTTTTTTTATTTAAAAACGCTTTCGAAGTATACTTTATTACAAAAAAGGTATAATGCTTTCATAGGTAGGTTAGTTTTCTATATAACGGGTGTTCATAAACAGTCGTCATCCCAGTTGCTTTGAAAAACAAAATGTTATGTCTTTGATTAATTCGTGCAACACAATGAAACGTCATTGAGTACTGTCATAGCGCATTTTTTCTCAATTGTAATAGACATACGTTTCTGAAGTCAAAACCTACTGGGATGACGACTGTTTATGAACACCCGTTATAAAAACGGTTAGTTACAGTTTATTTATATGGGTAGCAAGAGCTGCAGCATGGCAAAAGTTTTGCAACTACCTACTTCATACGTGTGTTAAATTTCAGTGGTAGTAGTAATTTAATATAATTTATAGACGTAAACAAAGTTGATATCACAAAATTAGTTACATGACCATACATAACATTTTATACTATAATTTACGTAATAAGCACCTTGAGCGAACAGCCGAACAAATACAATGAAATTTAGTACTATGTAGCGTTTAAGTTTAATTTGAAGGACCTTTAATTACATATAAATATTTGGTTATACTGAGAAAATCCGAAGTTCAAGCATCCATAAATTAAGTGTAACTTTTTGGGAATTTTTATATTTTCTGTAACTACAAGATTTCAGTAAATCGCTTCTTCGTACGCACTAATATTCTTAAATAACCTTTTAACATTGTAACTAATATAATAAAGTATGGTTGATACTCCAACATCGTAGTTAGTGTAATTGTACACTGGGAATATAGAGCGGTGAAGACAATTGTCAGAATTTTTTTGTAACCCTTCTAGTTTAGCTATGTTGGTTTTTTAAGTGTGATTCTGAAGGGTGTAAGGCTAATAACCTAATCAAAAATTTGTTTATTAACATTATAGCTTTTAACTTGTTGATTAACGGATACAGTTGCACAAGCCTAGCATAATGATAAATAAATATGTGGTTGATGAGAAGTTTCCCGGTGAGTCAAGTACTTAAAAGCATTCCAGGATACTTCACAGTTGTTGTTTATATGCGAGTACATGTTGTACTTGTGAGGTAACTTGAGTGAGGTCAGGGGCGGACTGACAACAGTTTAGCGGCGCTGAATCTATGGAGTAGCAGGCCATTTATTATTGTAAAGTTGTGCACATGGCTTGTGGGCCACTTCTGCGCGCCGTGGATGAAACACTTTTTGAGGGTTCAAGGTCATTGTAATTTTTCAGTATTCCGTATTGCAGTACACAAACATAAAAAAGATCATTCTCGAAATTTGTAATTTACCTTATTCGAAAAGTAATAAATGTTTTAAATAAATTCTATTTTTTGCTCCTTGGACTTCTTGTGGGGGAAGTACAGCTTTCGTAGCCCCCTAGCTTCCATGATGAACACGTCACTGATTAATATCAGTTAAGGTTAGCACACAACTCGTGTTGGTATTAAAAGTTTTTAATTTCAAACGCAGCAATCGTTTAAAAGGTGTCAAGCTTTGAACGATGAACAAATATTTAAATAATTTAATGTAACAAAATTTCACTCATTTGCATCATATAAAGATCTCTTCTCAAGAAATTGATTTCCTTAGAGACTTTATCACTATCTAGGTTATTTATTCAGGAAGCAGCAATTTCAGCGAATTTATTTAATTTGATTTTATACTTAAAATTGCTACTCGAAAAGGACAAGTGTCAATTACAATCATTTATCTTGGTACCTGCCTTAGGCATGAAAATTAATTTATTATGGGCCCACGTAGCGAATTTTTCAAAAGCAAGAAATTATAAGAGACTCTTGGTTTAAGCATAAGCAACTCAGAGTTCATAAAATATAACACATTACATGATATCGTTCGTGGCTCCATGGAAGCAAAACATTAATAAAATTTGATGACTATCGAAAAAATAAAACTTTGTTTTATTTACTGACCTTTTCAAACTCTCATTTTGGCAGCTTAATTATTATTATAAAGCTCAATATTACATTGAATTATACGAACTCATTGGAAAACACATAGCATAGCACAAAGTAACTACTATTTATTTGCATGTTAATGATTCACAAAACAAATTACAACATCATGTCACATCAAAACAATCAAATTAACCCCGAAATGGACGCGACATGGAGTGAGGTTTCTCTGTCGAACTAAGATTAACAAGTCCTTGAAAGTTCGGCGTCGTTTCTTTTTATACCCTCGGACAAACAAAAGGTACCAAAGCCATGTATTGGCTGAAATTGACGTCAGTTTAATAATAATTGGAAAAAGAACGCTTGTAACAAAATGAACAAATGCCTAACGCTAATTTCAAAAGATGCATAAATTAATTATACAAAAATCTTAGGTCTAAACATAGAACCAATTGCACCTTTGTCTTTAGAGCATTTTGAAGCACAAATGTACCAAGTCTCACATCCATCCGAGCTCGTGCTATGTCGAAACGTTTATAGCATGAATAGGGCTTCGCACCACACAAAACCCAGATGCGCTGCAGGAAGTGGTTCCACAGCCTTGCTGCACGTGTGTGAATGTTATGTTCGATAGAATTTTATTAACGAAGGTGTGCGCTTGATGTGAACTCTGCATCCTGCAGTGTCGCATGAAATCACGAAGTCCAACACCTCTGCAAATGGATGAAGGTTTCAACGTGTGCAACACCTCCTCCAAGTATTTGTCTGCTTTATAATTTGCACGGACCCCTTGATGGAGCATATTTGGAGCATAATTGGTTCGTAACAACTTTAACTTTACTGGTGCGTACAGTTGTAGCTGTCATGTGCACAATATTCAATTTTATTTACTTGTAGGCCCCCCTAGCTGGAGCACACACATACTTCTGAGCTACATCCCTTTAGCTGCTAGAGAGACTGAATCGTTGTTCCCTACCGGAGGTCAAGACCGTGGTCGTACACGAAACGTTTTCATGCCTGAGATGGAAGAGCATATGTGGGAAACCCTGGAAGAGTAGGAAATACGAAGCACCAAGAGTATTTCACAAGAACTGGGCCTATTGCAGAGTTGTGTTCATAAGTTTATCGTTAATGAAGGGTATCATTCCTATTGCTACACAAAGGTCCAAGATTTCTTGCCCAAATGACAGCTACAGATAAATTACCGCAACAGGCTATTGTAAAAAGCAGCAGCGAACAACAATTTTGTTTCCCGCGTGCTATGGACATATGAAGCTAACTACCAGAGATGATTTTTTAATCAGAGGAATAGCCACTGTTTCAACGTGGCAAACCCTCATTCAATTTATGAACGCATCCGTCAACATAGATTTAGCGCACTACATGTGTGGGACGGTATCAATGACAATATTTTGATTGAATAAAAGGAAACACATGACAATTACATAAATTTTGAAATTAAAGAAAAACATTACCGGTAGTCGCATTCGAACGATTTCAGTTCCAAACGTGTATTGCACGCGCTCATTGAAGACCTCTCTTTTTACATTTACCTTGTATCTCTTGGGTCCTATTTTTGTCAAGTGTAAAGCCTGAACTATGTGCAAATGATCTTTTGTATCTATTTCTAAATTAAAGCAAAAATACAAGAACATTATTTTTTTACGGTGATCACTCTGTATATGTTGGGGTCAAAATATGTCCTTTGTATTTAAGGGTAAAAATCTAAGCTATTTACTAAATATTACCTTCAGTTCAGTCATAGTTCTTGAGTTAAAACAAAAATTGAAAGAATTAAATTTTTTTAAGGTACTCACCCAGTATACATTTTACGGATATTTTCTCAGTGTCATGCCATGAAGGCATATAATCTGCATGCAAAAACATGCAAACAGACATATAGACCTACAGATGGCCAGACGAACAGGCGGACAGACAGACAGGCAGACAGGCAGAGGGAATTGAGAAAACCTGTATTTGGTGATATAGGGATCTTGAAACGTGAAGATCTGAAGAAATCTCGGACGGTTATTTTTTCGCCATTACAATACTTTCTTCGTCTTTTAAATGACGGAATTAAATATTCCAAAATCCATAAATTACAGAGCAGAAATTAAATATATAATTTAAATAAAGTTTTAAAATCAAAATGAAGAAATACATTGAAAATTCTGCAAACTAAAATTTAAAACAAAATCATCGATCTTGAACACACCGTAACATTTAATGCCAATAAGGATTTGTATTAATAATAGACAATTATTGGGAGAATTGATAACTTTTATCTTAGTATTAAGAGCACGTTCATTAAGTTTCATAGTTATAAACCATTATTTGGCGCAGGACAACATAAAACTGTAAATCCATATCAGAACTATTAATTTAAATAATAGTTATTTATGCAACAACTGATAAAAGTGAATGTTTATGCATAAGACATAACATATCGAGTACAATAACACTTTCAGCACGAGTTTGCATACAATATTTTTTCTACGACCTTGAATGTACTGTTATTAATTCATAAATGTCGATTTAAAAAAGTTTTGCAGTTATGACAGTTATAATTTATGTCATAGTAGAGAGATGGCAGTGACCGCTGCAGGTGACTGTTTCTGCAGCCGGTAGTTGTCAAAGTTTGTTATCAAAGGTAATTATAATAGTACACATTTGACTTTATTCATTACATAATGCTTTAATTATTTAAAAAACATTTTACCTTTAACGAAAGAAGTAACTAGAATAGCTTTATAACCTCACTTCCAGTTTAAAATACACAAATTCAAAACCAGTTGTTATCACATGTGCTAAATGTAAAGAGCTGATTTTACTTTTAGCATGCTGATGTATAATACGCCATTTTTAGTTTGACAAGCTAGTGCTAAGAGGCCTACTTTTAGTAGTGGTCGTAGAAAAAATACTAAAAGGTTTACGATTAAGAGATATTGTAAAATAACTTTAAAATTGTGGTGTGTGAATTCCACCATAAAAATAAATTAAAAATTGAAGTAAGAGAAAAAAAATAAACATTGAGAAATCAGGTCCTCGCTGGCGTGGAATATGTGTTAATAGGTTATTTTAGATGTAATATTTAATAATAATACTGAAAAAGACTCGTCAATGAGCTGAAATATTTATAATTAATAAATTTAAAATGTGATTGCAGATTATGTTGACCTACAAATTTGCGACAAAGCATCCGATTTACGTATTTACGCCGCGCTACCTTAGTAACGTGTAATAATAGCTATGATACAAGTGCTAAAAGTGACTGTTCAGTGAACGAGACATGAAAACATGTCAAGTGGTATAATACTTTTAGCATGAACTTGCATACAATATTTTTCCTACAACCTTAAATTTACTGTTACTAATCCATAAATGGCGATTTAACAAAGGTTTGCATTTATGACAGATATAATGTATGTCATAATAAAAAAATGGCAGTGGATAAGTAGCCGGCACTGGTGACTATTTCTGCAGCCGGTAGTTGTCAAAGTTAGTTGTCAAAAGTAATTATTTATTGTAATAATTTTACACTTACATTGTTCGTTACATTATGCTCTAATTATTTAAAACACTTTACTTCTAACCACAGAAGCAACTAGAATAACTTTATAACCTTACTTTCAGTTTAAAAGACGTAAACTAAAAATCAGCTGTTTTTAGTTCGACAAGCAACTGGTAAAAGGCCTACTTTTAGTAGTGGTCGTAGAGAAAGAATGGAATTCACTCGCTAAATAAAAAGGGGTATAAAAAGTCACTTTAGATACTGGAAACTGTGTAAAAAACTATCGCTTTTGACAAGATCATGAAAAAAGTAAAATAGAAATAACAAACATTTATAGAGTTGAACTACTTGTATATGTATAGAATTTGGTTGACTATTGCATATATCTGTCAAATGACATCATAGCACCAATAAGAAAACTCATATTTCAAATTTTAAACCAATCCCAGAACGATTAAGTGATAAGTGCAGAGTATGCGATTGTCAAATGCACTTATCAACCTTCAATTGAACTAGCCAAATCTGACATTCTTTTTTCCCGCTACGTCGATATACATATACAGCTTGCATGAACAGAATAATGGGTAACAAAGAGGCAACTGTTTTACTATCCATTTATTAGAGCATTTGTTCGCGATTAAGATCCCTGGATCTTCTAAAACTCAAATGCATTTGTCATAATTTATAGTATTTAACATTTACTAGCTTGGTAAGAGGGTTTTTACTGGCGAATAGAAGGATATGACTGGCCAGCAGCAGGCGAGCAAGTCACCTTCTTGAGCCAGTAAAACCTGTTACCTTGCGTGTATTGTTGAATATTTTATTTTTTCCTCACTTATAAATAACTAGAAATTTACCATTTATTCAAAATGTCAAACTGACATGCAACTAAATTCATCAATATGACACATACTAAGGAAGACAACTCTGGCTTTTCACGCTATCATTTATCTATGAGCACACTTGTAAAACTGACAGTTAATATTTGTTCCTCACTTGTAAACATCAATTTATCAAGTCACTGTATTAATCAAGAAAGTTTATTTTAACAAGTTACTAACTTGTAAAATCTTTACAAGTTAACTGTCAGTTTTACAAGCGTGCTCATAGATAAATGATAGCGTGCAAAGCCAGAGTTGTCTTCCTTAGTATGTGCCACATTGATGAATTTAGTTGCTTGTCAGTTTGACATTTTTAATAAATGGTAAATTTCTAGTTATTTACAAGTGAGGAAAAAAAAATATTCAAGGGTAATACCACAAACAGTGGGTATTATGGAGAAGAGATACTTAAAATTTTATTTATCATCAGATGCGGATGTACACTGAAACTTAAGTTTCGCTGACCTAATCAACAGAAAATTACGTTAATCGAAATTAGATTTGGAAAAATAGTAGATTATGTTATTAGGAGTAAAAGTGATACTTTATGTGACGAAGCTGAAGTTTATTTAGCCGAACGTCAGTGAGCCACATAAAGTCACTTTTACTCCGAATAACATATACTATTTTATCCGCAAACGTATTCAGGTAAATTTGATTAATGTAAATTAAAAAAAAAAGGATGCATCGGCCGGGAATCGAACCCAGGCCACCCGCGTGACAGGCGAGCACTGTACCCCTGCGTCAACCTCTGTTGTTCAAATAACGCGCTGCTGTAATGATATATGAACATACTGAATCACCCGAGCTAATAGCACACGGCCACAGCAGCTGTTACACCATAACCCACGGCGACAGACGCTCCGATCCGCTGCTTAAAGGTTTATTTAAATTAAAACGTTTTCGTACTCTTTTTGAAAATTAAATCCGGACTACGATCTAAGTCTAAAAATTAGCAAAATTTTAAACCATCATACAATTTAATCGGTCCAGTATCTTCGGAGGAGATAGCGAACAAACATATAAAGAAAGAAAGAAAGAGAGCAACGATTATGTGTGCTTAGGCAGATAAAGTACGCAAAAGTAGCTATTTTATCTGCTTATATGCAGATAAAGTGACACTTTTACCTTGTCAATAAAGACAACTAAGTTGTCACTTTTGTGACGTTTGAGGATAAAAATGATTGTTTTAGCATTCTTTCAATTCTAAGCAACTTCTTAAAATAACATTTTCGTGTAGTTTTAAAAATAAGTGTATGTATATTATTCTTAACCACTTTCATATTTTCGAACCAGCCCCGTATACGAAAGGAGATATTTAAATTTTGCCAATTGCATGTTGAGTTTCAAAAGATGTCGAGTCTGTTATCAAAAACAAAATATTCTAATAAGTAGATAATAAAAGAGTTGCCCCTTTGTTACTCATTATTCGGATCATGCTGAAGTTTGTTAGGAAGCTCATTTTAAGTAAAACATGAATTTTATTCTAATTAGTTATGCAATAATTATAAGCAACCAAACTTTAACTAGTGTCTTTAATAAATAAATTTACTTTTAAGTTATATTTACTTCGTGAAGATTTATTTGAACTTTTGATTTGCTCAAAAATTCCAACTATTAATATGTATCTTTAAAAAAAATTAGTTTAAGTAGAAATCTATTGATTTATGTGGTTATTGAAAAATACTATCGTGTTTAAATTAAAACGTATTATATTAATAATTGAAAAAGTATGATTCAATATTTCAGTTGAATCGAATCGTCTTCCTTTCATGGCCATCCGAATTTTTGGAAAAATCGAGAAATTTCAAGGTATTAAATATGGAGGTAGTTTTTTTATTATTCGGCAAAAGTGTCGGATAAGAAGTAATGTGAGTGTGAGTATTTTCATCGTGTAATACTTATCCAGCGTTATTCGCCGCACATAATTTCACAGACATACTCATAGTGTTCCTTCATAGTATTTAGAGTTGACTGTAGCACCTTTAGGTATGAGCTTCACCCGCACAATTTTTCAAAATCGAAAAGAGATCATAACCAGCGCCGGATTAAGGATATGTGAGGCCCGGGCCTAAATTTTTGTAGAGGCCCCATTTTCCAAGTCAGGGGCATATTCTACAAACATGCTTTATTATTTTATTAAATTCATATTTTATTATAAGTAGGAAAGTTTTTAATTTCCGAAACATTTACGCAACGGGTACAAAGGGATTTAAATGATTAGAAACCGCACTAGATTATAACCTTCAAATCTTTTCATGGCCCCCGAAATTCGGTGGCCCTGGCGCCCGGGGCTGCAGCCCCCTTAGCCCCACGTGGCTGACATGCCCTTTTCGGCCGATTAGAGTTGGGCGTTTTCCATTGTAAACGCTGAATCTTGATCTCAGGATCATAACCGTATAGGTATCGAGAGATCCAAAAAAGCTGATCCTCAGCGGGCTGTAGAAATTGAAACGTATGAATATGTTGGTGGCACTGTAAGTCTATGTCAAATTCGAGGTTAGCAGGTTAGGTTTTGCGTCAGTCTGTGTCAAAACTGACGCAAAACCTAACCTGACAACCTCGAATTTGGCATAGATTTACAGAGCCACCAACAAATTATTCATACGTTTGAATTTCCACAGCCCGCTGAGGATCAGTTTTGTTTATCTCTCGATACTTAAGATGCATCGCTGTTTATAATACTTCTCAACAAGTTAAGATTTGAAATGTGGAGATCTCCTGTTTGATCGAACAATTTCATTTACTTTTTTGCCTGTGCATAAGTCGAGGGCAATCAAGGTCATTTCTAATCATCAATCGATTTAAAACTTTTAATATGTGTATCAAACCAGTTGTACTTACACAAAGTAGCCACATCATCTCCGTAAACTAATATAAATAGTTTGGACTTTTTTCAAGTTTGATACAGAATTCTCCCTGTTTCGTGATACATTATTCCGACAAAGTGCAAAAATAGATTTACAAAGACAACAGTTGTAACCAGACGGGTGAACAGATCAATTTGACACTTGCCAGTTTAATGATAGGTGGCTACATTGCGTTTGTGAGGCATATGCTTACAAATATTGTATGATCATACCTCGTATATACAAAAGTTGAGAACTGAGTTCAATAATGGCCCACGTATTAGGTATCTTGCTGGTGCTGCCATGAATAAAACATAACTTCTTACTTCTGCGAATGATAGATGACCAAATAAGTTTTTTCATTATTCGAGTATGAGATAATCTTCTTATTGAAAATTTAACCAGTTGTATTTTATTTAATAATACAATTCTGCTAGAATTTCGCTTTATTGCAGAATTATGTAACGTTTTCAGAAACATACAAGATAAGAATTGAAAATTGTGTTGTTCTGACTCTCAGTTATGCTTCAGAGAGTGCCAAGTATTTTTAAGTCAACAAATATTTGACGTTAAATGACGCAAGATTAAACATCTTCGAGTTGTAAAATTCATGATAAATGAACAATGTTCCATGTAATTGTCTTGCTCAATCTTGATTTATGGCTGTTAAATCTTAGGAGTACAGATACTTGGATAAAAGGTACGCAAATAAGAACTAGCAAGAGAAACTTACATGACAACAAAAACGTAATTTGCTGTAATCAAATTTAAAAACGCAATTACCAACGCTTAGGATACCTGAACCTTAAGATTAAAATTTAATGTGTGCCATAAAATAATTAGGTGACTATTTAATTATTATTATTGGGTAGTTTAACAACTCGTTAGTTACTGATAAGTTTGATAATTAATGTGTAAACACTTAACACAGCTACTTTGTAGACAAAGCAGAACTGATTTGCTTGATATGCGGTTTTATATAGTTTCCCCAAACATAAAACCTAAAAGAAGGTATGGCACTTATTAATTACATCACTTGCAATAGACACTTTCTGTTTATGTTTTTGAGTCTTTCATTGTCAATATTTTCTAAACTAGTAAAAACTGTTAACATTAAGTACGGCTCATTCGATTCTTCCTCTATTTAGCAATTGTTTTATTATTCTGCCTCACTCTACTGCCTATTCGAAGTATGAACTTTACTAATATTTGGTAGTCTTTTGGCACATTTCATAATATTGGTTGATGTGTCACCATAAAAATCTGTCTATATTTATATAGATTGATAGTTGTCATTTTTAAATTCAATATACAGTGAATTTATTGTAACGAGCAATATGGTAGTTTCCATGAGGATTTTATTGTTTACCTATTAGTTTCTAAGTGTACGTTATGCCCACACAATGTGTAAATGTCCTTATTTTAAAATGCAATGTATTAACCGTAATTTTATTGAAAAATAAACGTTACAAATTACAACAGAGAATGTAACATGTAGTAGCTCTGTAAACTGAAGTCTTTACACCATTTGATCACAAGAATTCCTTCCTTTGTAGAATACATGCTTTTTACGTTTTCAGTAACGTTCCTAAACGCATTTGCACATGGCATGGGCGTGGCGTATCCGTAGAAATCACATTGCGCCTTATAATAAAATCACTGTATATTTTTAATTATAGCTTAAAATGCTCTATTATCTTTAATTAGCGTGTGGTTATCGTTTACATTGTCAGAATGCAGAACGATATTTAAATAAAATTCCCACATTTTACCAAGTATTCTTCACCAACTGCAATTTCATATAATTAATAATATCACGGAAGTGAAAATCTCTCAAACCAAAACCGACAAACCTTGAGCACATTTTTTTAAATTTTAAAACTAACAATGGTAATGAATAATGATTTCCGTTACAAAAGCAAACACTCAATACCAAGTATTATTAAATAGCGAAGAACATTAATTTGCCATGTTTTCTATACATATTACGTAATTTGAACAGTAGTTGACATGCTGTTAGAAAGTACAAAAATGACCTACGGAGTTAAGTATGTTTTTTACAAACTCTTTTTATAGCACTGTACCACCCTTAGACGAAGGGGTTGACAAGGCCTCGGAGAGTTTTTTTAACTCTTGGCAGAATATGGCGTGGTGTAAGGATCAGGCTAAGAAATGCTTCGGGTTTTTACTATTGAACAGTAGATTAATAAAAGAATTGGGCGCCATGTCGTTTTCACAACAAATAAACAAACCTAGCTAGCAAAATAAATCAACACCTACCTTTAAACTTCGCTGCATACCTCGATCTAAATGTAGTAATGCTAGCAACAACAAATACTAACAGTAACAGTCAAAAGAGTATTTAATATCCAGCACAAACAAATCAAGGTTGGCGTCACCCAACTTACACACATATGTAATTGTGTATCGGGACAAAACAGACACAACAACATTTAAAAAAAACTTCAAATCGAAGTAACATTTCAGAACTCGCTAGTTATAGCTTAAATTACAACTTTAGGCTAATACTTGTGAAATCGCAAATGACATAAACACATAACGCCAAGGGCGTTATCTGAGATATAGTATACATATACGCTCTTTCAGCAATTTAGAATTATTGCAATACTCGCACTTTTGCGGTAATAAAAATTGAGCCAAAGATTTATTTCACACGCTTAGTTTGAGTGGCTAAGATTTTAGTACGAACTGACATAAGTTTGCGGCATCATGCCTTTGTCGATAAAAAAACTGATAATGGCATGTACTTACAGTTTAATTAATGATGAAGTCCAGCGATCGGCAGGGGAGTCTTGTTTGTTTCATTTTTCTATGAAGACTCAAAGCCAATTTACTGAATGATTCTCGAAACGGTTATCTCAAGGAAAAGCCAAAACGTTAGCTCTAGGATACTGAATTTAAGCCTTCGTGAGAGCCTAAAGATCTGCTTGATTTGTAAGCGAAGAATACTAGCGTTTTCTAGTCCAAACTAGCCCATACTAAACGGCCTAAATATTAAAAAATTAGAAAACGAAATTATGCACGCAAAAGCGATGATGTTCACGGCTTAATTTAGAAGACGCATCGCAGCGATTTCGATGAGCGGAAGCGCAGAGCAATCCAGCCTAAATAACGAAAATTAATACTCAAACAATAAAATTAGAAGAAACGTTCTTATGAACGCTGGAAGCGCGCCCGCGAACAATGCTGCAAGGGGCTTCGCTTGCTTGGAAAACAAGAACACCTCCCGAAAAATCAATACTATACCAGCTATTGCACTGTTTTCAGAGCCAACGCGGATCAAAGATCGACAAGTTTAGACGAAAATGCGAGTTGAACTCTCTTGCTACAAAATTTAGCTACAAAGTGGTCCGAAAATTGGTGTTAAATGCATTAACGCCCTTTTGCAACAAAATTGTAACGGGGTGTTGCAGCACTTGAATACATCGAAAATAGTTTCTGGAAGTCTAAATAAATTAAATAAAATGTAAGGTCCTCCAGGTCATTCAGCTATGGCGGTTCGTGATAATTGTATTTGGGGGGAATTTTTAACAATTACTAAGCAAAACAATAATTACCTACATTCCGTCGATGTTTTAATTCAAATATAGCAATGATTTTTAATTTTAAGAATCCAAAAGGAAATATATGCACGAAACAAAATGTAATCAAACTAAACACAAAATGCACGTAAGTGTTAAAAAGCGAAGCAAGATCATTTATGTAACAATAAAAAAAATCGAGCATGCATCAGATCCACAAATCCATCTGCTTTTTTTGTAAATGTCCACAGAAAAATATCTTATAAAAATTACGTGTTCGAACTTTATTTTGCAGGTTAAAATTTAAGCCAAGTTTTTTATTTTAAGTTTTTTAGCTATGCTGTTCTGCGCTATTTTTTGTAGGCAACTACATGAAACAACCAAAATCACCTAAAATAAATAAACAAGCTCCAACTGCAATCAAGCTTATGCCTAAACACGGCTCTCAAGAATGCAAGAGTGTCTTTGCACATTTGTATTATAGACGCGCTGGTTGCTTTTACACTCAGATCGCATTACATTTTTGGAGCACCGCGAATTTAACCGTTGGGTCGGCTACAACGTGTTTAGTCCCTCCGTCACATTCAAACTGGGATAATTCCGTCTGAAGCGTCAAAATTTTAGCCCGTAATTGCCATATGAGTTGAACCATCTTTCAAATCGCCCCAAACAGCTGACAGCGACATGTTATGTTAACATATTTATTGGATCTTGTCTTCTGCACCCCTAAGGAGCAGCCGTCACTGGATCACTGTCTATAACAGAATTAATAAGATGCCATGAGAAAGTAATATATTAAGTAATAAGACGTAGAACGAAAGCCCAAGGTAGACTAAGAAGAGAAAGATTGGGTATTTTAGATACTGTAACGATACAAGCTCTTGTTTAATTGAATGCGGTGTTTGCTTACATTGTAGTTTGTTTGTAGTATTTTCTGCATTGCTACTGGGTTTATCGGCATTATTACTGCAGATCCTTTGAAGCGTCGCTACTTAAGAAAGGAAAGGTAAACGTGTATCAATTTCCCCAGCGGTGGGCGGCCAGTTGTAGACGACCTTGTTCAGCCAATAATAGAAAATTTGGGAAGGTTTAGACAAAGGAAGGGTGTAGAACAAAAGAAGGACTAGGAAAGGTGGAGAAATACTGCTCCGGCATTTACCTCAGAGAAGGTACTCTAAACCACCTAAAAACCTGAATCAAAGCAGGCAGCAGTGAGAACCGAAAGCAGATGTGTTACCGCAAACCTACAAAGCTCGGTTCGGTACTTTGTGTACCTCCAATAAACTCAAGTCCACTGTAGAGTAGTGGTTATCACATCTGCTTAGCTTTCGGGAGGTCGTGGGTTCGATTCCGGTGGCCGTCTGCTCTGATTTAGGTTTTTAGGTGGTTTTACTGAGTCAACAGAGTACCTTCTCTGAGGCGAATGCCGGGGCAGTACTTCTCCACCTTTCCTGGCCTCTCTTCCATTCTCCACCCTCCTTTCTCTCGCCCATCTTGAAATTCCCGTTCTTGGCTGAAGAGGGACGTAAGGTTCCTATAGCAGTCCGCCCCCAGTTGAGGGAATTGGAATGACCCAGAACCTTTACTTTTTTACGCAAGCCCTATAAAGGTCGAATTTAAATCAATAGCTATTTAAGTAACAAGCAATGTAAGGCCCTATTAATATTTGAGGTAGGCAAGTACAAGCCAAGACGAAGTCGCGGCTTGTTGTTTGCCGAAAATGTTAATAGGCGATACATTCCGAGTTATCTTATCATATTTTTTAATACAGATATATGTGTTTCTCAAGTGGGCATCTTGGATGTAACAATTACGTAGAGCGAGCTGCAGCGGTTTTCTTCAAATCTATTATGTTGGAAGCTTGGTGCTGTTTTATGTATCGTCGTAACTTGTATGTTAGAATATGAGTTCTTAGTGTCGGCGAGGTTCCTGCTGGCGGACGTAGTAAAATTATGAAAGGTAACAGAATTACAAAAGAAGTTTGTTCAAATCAAAAGCCTACTAACATCAATCAAGAGCTGCGATGTTAGTTTTAGTGATTTACTTAGCAGGGTAAGTTAGGAAAGAAGTTTCTCCGAATCAAAAAGACCGCTAACAGCAATGACGCTTTAATGATTCATGAACAAAATGAAAGTTAGGAAACAAGTTTGCGCGAACCAAAAATCCTGCCAACAAGAATAATGTGCTGCAATGTCAGCTTTAACGATTTATTTAGAAAGATCAGAAAGGAATGATCTGGTACCGGTAGTACTCTAGATAATCATCTAACCTACCATGTGCACTAGATTTATTTCATCTCTGTTCTCCCGCCCACGAGGCGTTTTATGCACGAAACTTCAAAAGTTATAGTTGCTGGAGAGGTAACAACTGAAAAAATCTAATTTTTGTCGACGTCATATACTCAGTTCAATATTTAATTGGTTGATGCTCTTTTCAAATCAAATTTCAGTTAATATTTTCTTCTATCAAAACTGCAGATCAAACACTAAGAGAAACTGGAACCAGTATTCGAGTTCATGACATGAACGGAGGTCGACGAAGAATAAGGGAACCCAACTTACAGAAAAACGTTCTACAAATAGTAGCTGAAAATTCAGAAACTAGTATACGAAGTGTTTCTAGAAAGTTGGGTGTATCTAAAACTCGTGTACATTTTAAAAGATGATGGACTGTATCATTACCACAAAACAGGAGTTTAGTTTATCCCTAGTTTCCTTTGCTTTTTAAACTTGTTTAGTGTCACTTGCCAAAGAAGTTCTAAGTGAATCTCTATACAGATATTTATTTCCCCTCTTCTAAAAGACGAAGGAAGTATTGTAATTGAGAAAAAAATCACTTTTAGAAATTTTTTAGATCTTTACGTTTCAGTGTCCCTAGATGACGAAAAATAGGCTTTCTCGCTTCTGTTTAACTGTGAAATATATAAAAGTAACAATTTGCATATAGCTCAAGTTTTATCCTTAACGTAAATGAGACCCAACAGATACAGGGTGAATGTTGCAAAGGAAACAATAAGGGTCAACAATAAATGCATTCTATTTAAGGTAGCCGCTTAGCACACATGTGAGGGGTCCTCCGTGGCCGCATGAAGCAAACGGGCGGGGTGCTTACGGACTACTGCTAAGCTGTTGAAATCGCATTCGCAAGCGCTGAAGTTCGAATCCCACCGCCGGTAATTTGTTTTATTTGATAATTGATGCAATTTGCATTACCATGTTACCTTTTATTGTTTCAGTATTATTATAAACGTGAAAATATTTTTATCCCTAGCTTAATTTGATTAAACGTTAGGTCTTATGACATTTAAGTCATTAGCAAACACATTTTGATGCGCTTTTGTTTATTTTAACAACGAATTTTAGTTAACTTCAGATTAGTGGTCTTTATAAGACTGGTTGCTAGTGTCACAACGTCCACTTGCGAGGAAAGTTCTGAGTAAAGCCCTTGACATATTTTTCCCTTTGACATTACTATCTTCGTCTAAAAGACGAAGGAAGTATTATAATCGCGAAAGATCACCTTCCGAGATTTCTTCATATCTTCGGGTTCCTATATGACGAAAAACAGGTTTTCTCAATTCCGCCCATCTGTCTGCCTGTTGCCGGTCTAACTCAAAATCTATTTATGGAAGACGACGATATTTTATATACAGATTGCATGTCTACCTGGCATGAAACCGAGAAAATTTCGAACACATATGCAGGGTGAGCATCTTAAAAAAATATAATTTTGATTATTTTTGCTATAACTGAGAAGTAGATAAATGTAATAATTTGCACACAGCTCAGGCTTTACACTTGGCGAAAATGAGACCCAATATATACAGGGTAAATGTTGTAAATGAGAGAAAAAGGATCAACAATAAATGCGTTTTATTTAAGCCGGCTGCAACGCAATGATTTGAGAATTGCACCGAGGGGTTGCTCATGCTTATTCTTGTAATTTTGAAAACTGGCTTAAAAATATTATAAAAACCGGCGCATATTTTAAAACAACTGCAACGAATATTTCAGAGTATGAGTTCAATCTTATTCACATATTTGAAATGTAGACATTAAACAGATATCCAACTACCGACATTTTGAAACATTAAGGGATAACTTGTATCTAGCACTTGCTTGTATAACTTGAAATAAAATTGCCTTACGTGATTTATACACCCACAACATAATTTCCATTGTTCTTTTCCTGTGTACGCAGGAACAAAATTCTTTGAAATAACAAACAGTTGAATAATTGCACTTATGCATGCTATAGATTCGTCTGATTATCAAGGAAATCCACTTGGGTCAGAAAATTACCAGCCGCTTCATATTTACCTAGAAGAAGTCATCCACCTGTAACTGAATAATTTGCAAAACCCAATAGTTCACGTAAGTGGGAAAATACAACTTTCTCGATCTGTAATTAGTAGGCTTTGCGTTATTTACTAGTTCTCCTTGTTTTCACAGGTCTATGCGTACTACATTCGATTACGTGTTTCTATCGCTAAGAATGTTTGTAAGGTACCAATGGTAATTCCATACGTCAGCGATGACGCCGTTGGAACATTCGATGAAATCAGAGCTGGCTGTGTCCAGCTTCTGACATGATAGTTAATTTAGTTAAATCACGTATCACGTTTGTTGTCGGGCATGAAAATTCTGTTTTGGCTTGTATGGCGCAATTATATTAAATTTTACTGAATGTAAATGGATACATAGTTTTTTTTTAATATTTGGCAAGCATTTTTTGTTGTTGGACTAGTTGAACAGAAACTAAAGTTCAGCAAGAAGTATTTTAATTTGTAGTTCCTTACTAGAAAACTGATGTAATTTTCATAGAATATTACGTAATATACATATATTCATGCAAGTTTAAAGAAAAATACGAATTTTATAAAACGCAGGGTGAGTAAGTCGCATTTTATAAAATCCAATACTTTAGCTTATACGCAATCTCGGGAAGATAAAAGTGGATGAAAAACCTATTGTTTGTTACAACTAATCTTTCCATTAATATTATCTATTGTGCTATAGTTTGTTCACATAAATTTCTTAAATTATTTATAATGACATTTCAAAGTTTTCGTGTGAATTTTTATTATATTTCTATGAATTCTTTCACTATGTGATCGATAAAACAAGATACTACTCTTTAATTTTGTGAAGTATTATTAATTTACTAAAATATTACTAAAATATCTAGAAATCTATTTTTTGCATGGTGATCATAATAGTATTTTATGTAACTAGTTCTCAAAGCAAGGCTTTAGGGGACGAGTCGTAATGTTTCCGGACGAGGCGGAGCGAAGCGCAGCCGAGTCCGTAATATGAAGATGAGTTCTCTAAAGCCATTTGAGGACGTGTTGCATACAACGTTTTTTTGTATTAGCTCTCCAAACATTATAATATGAAGTTTCAATTACCATTAACGCGGCATTATATTAGGAGGCCGCGCGAAAATTTATTTTTCGCTCCCCAAACTGGTTACTTTGGAAACTGTCTAGGATCCTCAAAATGGCTATTTAGAGGCCTTGTACTTAAAGTCGTCATGGCAACTAATGTTTGAGTCCGCTAAAATGTTGCCATGACGACTTTAAGTACAAGGCCTCTAAATAGCCATTTTGAGGATCCTAGACAGTTTCCAAAGTAACCAGTTTGGGGAGCGAATACAAAAAAGTCGTATTTTTTAAACGAAAAATCGTAACAATAATACTTTTATTAACTATTTTCTTGAAATTCTGAATTATTAGTTTGACAATTCAAAATTTTAAAGTTCTTTTTGATAAAATTTCGAGTTATAAGGTATCACTATGCGAAACGTAATGTGTTCAACATGTATGAAAGACACTTTTTTATCCGTTTGATTGATGAAAACCGGTTTCTCTGTGATGCATCAATCTTCAAACTCATAAAAAATATCGTTTTCATCACTAGTTGTATAAATAACTATTTTCTGTTTGTACGGGCGTAAGAGTAACCATTGAAATAGTATAGAGCAGGTTATTCCATTCTTATGAATTTACGCATTTTATTGTAACTACTTAAAGGTTTCTGAAGAATAATAGTATATTATATCATAAGGGACTAAAGTGCACCATTTAATCCCGCGAGTGAAGTTTGTTGCCTCGAGGGCGAAGCCCGAGGGCAACAACCACTCAAGGGATTTAGGCACTTTAGTCCCGAGGTATATACGCTATTTTTTGCACTTTTGGGAACATTATCATCAAACATTTCCAAAATTTGGAATCTGTCAATTTGGAAACTGACAATTACAATTTATTAAAAACTGAATTGCAGCAGGTCCTGGATAGCCTGAATCAGTTGGCAGTACTGAAGTGTATTGTCAGTATATGTCAAATTCGAGATTTGCAGGTTAAGTTTTGCGTCAGTGTGTGTCAAATGACAAACAAAACCTAACCTACTAACCTCGTGTGTACATAAATTTACCATAGTTACGGTATCATTTTTACTTTAGTACGTAGGGATTAAATGAGCTACTTTAAGTTTATTTAATTTTCTCGTTTTCTTTCTACCTTTTATTATTTTAATCATATACACATATTTATCGATTAATAAAAGCTTCAATAGTGTAGGGGTGATGGTGATGAATGTAGGATACATTTTTACAGGAACGATTCTATTTTCAACAAAAAAAAGCTCGTATAGATACATTATCTGTGTAAATGTTTCTTTTTGAAGATGCAACACATTTTATGTTACAAGAAACATTATTTGCGGTGAAGAACATAGTAAATATAATCGACAATGGTAATGTATATTGTAAGACCGTTACTTAGAACTTTATGGGAGAGCAACAAACGAGCTACAGCGAGCTTGTTATCCGTGTGAGCACATAAAGTTTTAGGTAACGGCCAAGCATTGTGCAACGTTTTATGGTATTTTGAATCGTAAATTTTTAGTAAAAAATTCTTAAATTCAAATCACGTTGCTACTTTTTCTTACTGGTTGAGCCCGTTAGAATTATAACGAGCTGCTTGTCATGAATATCATAGTAATACATGCATACCATACCAAAGCAATACATGCATGTTGCTATGGTATTTATGATGAAGAGCTCGTTATAACCTTAACGGGCTCAGCCAGTAAAGAGGCTCTTTACCCGTAAAGACAGAGTTTAGTAAACTGGCGTTTACGATCCAGGATCGCAAAACATAGTATAAGTGACTTAATACTGTCTTTATCGTTAGTAATTGTTCAACTAAAGTTACTTATTGTTATCCTATTTATTTCTTCATCTTAGAGTTTCGTATCTGTTTCGGACGTCGGAAATTAACATGGAATTTTCCACTCTGTTAGTGACTTTCCTAAAGAGTTGAGTAAAAGTTCCACCGAACCATTTTCGTAGATTGTGTAGCCACGAATGTTTTTTTCTGTCTGGTTTCTGCCTTCCACTTTTTCATGCAGTATTAATTGTAGCGTATGATATTTATTTTCCTCATAACATGACACCCTCCTCAATACTCCATCGTTTGAGATATGGTCGGTCCATAATATACGGAGAATGCGGCGATATAGCGATATAGCCTGAGTAGCACATCAGTGAAAGTCGAAGGCTCCGCTCCACAAAATAGAACCGAGAAAATATAACAATACACATTTCAAATTTTTAGGAACAGGCCTAGGGTTCTGCTAAAAATAGGTTTCTCATCTCAACAACAGTCTACATGTATAACCGTGCCAAGATAAGTAGGTTTTTCTAAATGTTCTATGGGAGTGTTATGTTCTTGCTGACAATCATATATTTCGTTTTTGAAATATTTAGCTTTAGACTGTATTTCTTACTAACACGGTTGTTATTATTTATTCAACAGACTTTGAAGTTTCTTCATACTGCTTGTAATCACTACAGTGTTATCAGTAAATCTAATATTATTGATTATTTTACCATTTATCTTTACAGCACCCATATTATTCTTTATTGTTTCTTAAAAATGTCTTCCGAGTAGATGTTAAAGGGTATAGGAGAAACCACACACCTCTGACGTACACCCTTCTCAATTTCTATGGTGCCCGTGAAACTGTTTTGTATCTTGACTTTCCCTGTTTAGCTCCAATACAGATTCGATATGATTCTGATATATTTGTTGTCTATACCGATTTGTTTAAGGATATTCAAAAGTGTATTGCGTTCAATACAGCCAAAGCCATTGAATAATCCAGAAATCATATGTAAATGTCATACTTCAAATCTATTTTTATTGTTTGGCAATATCTTTCTCTCACTCGGAAGATGTATAGTGTAACGCCCTATTTCATTTGTGCGTTCTTTGAGCACTGCTCCTCCGATACTGGTTCGCATCGCTAATACAAATAATCTGGCGTGTACCTTTTTCCGGCGAAGCCGCGCGAAGAAATGTTGATTTTTTGGCAAAAACGCTAACCTTCGAGACTATAAAGAGGGCGAGCTTGAATATTTCGAGTTGCTTTCTTCGATTTTGGGCGCTCATTGAGGGCGGCTGTGAACGTCGACTAAATCAAGCCTTCTAAAGGGATTTAGTACCTTGATCCAAGTAGGCTACGCTTATTAGCGGTTTGTTGTTTCCTGTCAACAAACGTGGCGTACGCTTTCAGTGGCGTCACTTCTAATGTGTTAGGCCCGATTTCCATCTTAGGGCTTTTATCATCCGGGGCATTGTCGTTGCGGCAATAGCCTCCTTAAAATTCTCTGGTGTACGGCGAATCGGCACGAGTTTTGAGGTCGTTCAAGATAAATTCAACCCAGGAATTTTGCGTTTCGTATGATGTCTTCGCACCTGGTGACTACATTTGAGGGCGTCTTGGAGAAGCGTCTCACGCCGCAACAACTGCATAGAAGTTGCTATTCAGCGTTTTGATTGTGTCGATAAGGACATTTTTGCCTGCTATGGATTGAGTATTTTTAACAAAGGCCTTGGAAGACAAATCGCACGGGTTACCGTAAATTCCATAGTTTTACCAAACGCTAGTGAGTTTTCACCTACGAATCAGCTGAAAGCATGCCTGTGTGTACCCTGTAAAACACCGTTTGGACGGTGTAACCTTGAGCGAGCGGCTTTTCCAATTTCAAATTTACCAGTTTTGCAAGCCGGGGTTGGAGCTCTTCTTTTAACAGCGCAGCCTTTAATTTTGCTGACATTAGCAATTTTTAATTTGTTGTTTTGAACAACATCGTTTACATTGGAATATATTTGTGCTATTCATTGTTATTTACTATTTCTGGGCCTTATTGAGCTCCAGACTCATTGATGCTAATTAATTGTTACCCCGTTGATGAATATTAACTTATATTAACTGTTGCTAGTTTATATTTTCTTTGATTATTTACACTACGACTCTTCATGAAGGGGTTTACAAGGTAGGTGGTGATTTGTTTTGTTAGCTAGATTTGTAGTTATGTTGTGCATAACGACTGGCGACCATTTATATAATTTTTTTGTAACCTTAAGAACCGTTGCCTGGTCCTTATTCACCTCATATTCTGGCGAGAGTTTGAGGGGCTGTGCTACCCCTCGTTTAAAGCTGAATACAATGGAATATATGTATGATAAGGTCCAGCTTACTTTATTATTCCAGTCAGTTGCATTGGCTGTGAAAAAGTGAATTGTTGCGTCTGAGATCAATTGAAAACATTTGCCAGCCCGAATATCAAATAGTTTTTAACTTGCAGTTCTGAATAAATACAGCTTGTAATATATTTTTTTATTATATGTTAATTTTACGTTTTACTTAATAGAGTTCTATTTTTCATTATACACTTTTATATTCTGCAAAGTTAATTAGATTAATTAGAAACAATATCAGCATCGATTGCCTCTTGCCTTATATTTTTTATGATTTAACATCAACTCTACAGACACTTTGCCAACACTTGGATTTCTATAACGAATTTCTCTTTAAGTGAAAATCTGATTAACAAATAAATGCAATTTTTGCATGCATAAACCTTAAGGATTAAAAAAACACTTCGGCCTAATGGGTACCTCGTTTAGTATAAGAGACTCATTGTCGGTTAAATTGGGGAAAATTTGTGTAATTCAATGTTGGTCGATACTACAACATGACATTTGACTTAGTCTTCTTACTAAGATATCTGAAAAATACTGATTTTTTTAATAAAATCTTAAATCAAATGTTGCAGCGCTTTCCCTATCTACGAATAGCACTATGGGCAAGTTCGTTGTTTCCTTTGGACATCACATCAGATTTTTATGAAATTTGATAGCTCTAGACCAAGTAGACCAATTAAAACATCACTCAGTATAATGCGTTAGACCTGAAATCTGAACTGACAGCGTTTATTTAACATATGAAACTTGTAGGAAAATTATAGACTACACAAGAATGCGAAATCAATCAATTAATTTTGTCGAAAAACACTTGTAGACGGCTTCTACTTTGGAATTGCGTAGCAAAACATCATTCTGATGAAATAAGTACTTATTTCGATTGTTTGCGAAAACATCCTTTGAGTAATCACCGAACAGAAAACTTTAATACAAAACGTTGTTGTCGTCTACTCTGATAATGTTAGCTTCGATTTTAGATCGATTGAGTGAGCTCAATGAGGTGGCTAAATATGATCTTGAGTAAACTTGCGTTTATTTGTCCATTTAACAATATATTAAGTAATTGCAGTTCATTATTCAAGACAGCAATTCAAAAGAAAACGCTCATACAATTTCTGTACTTAACAAATTATTCTGTATCATTCTATTCACATTATGTTTGACGTTACTAAGCTCAAATCTGTCAGTTACAAATTAAATTGCATTGGCCCTTCCGAACATTTTCATATCTGAAACTCTGAACGTAACCCTTCTGAAATCTGCCTTATCTCATGCTAACTTTTATCCCTCAAATTATTAGTTACTGCTGCTCACATCAAGTGTACATATTAATATAAAATGGTGATTATCTTGCAATAAATCAAATATTCAATTCTGTGCTCATATTGCCCTTATTTATTCTGTTACGTAGTAAATCAGAATTGCTGTGGGCAGTAAGCCACTACAATATACACGGCTTTTATTCATCTCTAGCAAGATAGGCCCAAAAAAAGCATTATTTCACCATTATACAGAAGGACCTGTTTCTCAGGGGGAACTACGATGGACAATCAGCTACAGTGAAGTTTAAACTTCACATTTTTGGATTAAAAGAAGAAATAATGTTTTCAATTTGATAGGTTTGTATTTTCATTCTTTAAAGAAATTAAAGTAGTTTAAATAGTCTGAGTGCGACGTAAAAATACGGTGCATGATTTTTGTTGACATTGATAATAATCAACAATTAAAGCAACACGAGCTAAGTACATATTTGAAGAGTTTATACGTATTGTCCAATAGCATTTTATCTATAACAACGTGATATAATCATCAAAATTATATTAAGAGTCAGACCAGAACTATACATTTGATAGGAATAAATGCCTAATTATAAATTCATAGAAATAATACGAAATATTGTTTGGTGCAATAACAACTTGACACCACACATGATAAGTTAAATAAAGGACACAAGTAATAAAAATTGATATTATAACGCAAAACAAATATTCTCTTAACATGTGACATTCTTTTGAAGCTTTTAAAGTAAGTACATGGTGTGGATGCTCCAATATTGTAAAATAAACCATAATTAAACAGAAACATGCTGGTAGAAGCGTGATGGAAGTGTGGACATGAAAAGTGCACATCGAATTAATAGATTTATTTAGCGCGTAGACGTACATAGATTAAGGTGTTACAATGTAAATATTTCTTTTGTAATTTTCCATGTAAATTGAAGGTATTTTATTTTCTTAAACGACCTACACGCTCTGCCTTGACTGTCATAGATAAGCGTTACAGGGCTACATATCATTGCTTATGCACACTAGTATTTGGAATAAATATGAAGATTTTGCTATGTTGTTTCTGATAACTATTTCTGACGCAAACTAGTTTGTAGTGGCCACATTAGTTAGTAGTTTGATATTAGATCATGCTACTTGTCATAGTTCTTAGAATAAGTAACAGACGTTGCATGAATTATCAGTTTGTTTCACTTCACAGGAGATTGAGAATACGATAGAGATAGAAGAAATACAACTTGTAAGAAGTAGTGGTAGATAGCAATATGTATTTAGAAAATTAAAATTAGGTAAATATAAAAAAATAAATGAGGTGTGGGTATTACCCGACCAATACAATAAATTTAACTATTATGGAGTGCTGGGCGAGAAAATAAACATTAGCAACTTAGAGGAACTCAAAGGGAAGTACACAGATACGCTTGGTCAAGTGAAAAATCCTTCGAGCGATGTTATGCAAGAATTAGTCTATAGAATGGGGATTACTACTTTAAACCGCATTTCTGTGAATCAACTATTGTTGAAGATGGTTCTCTGCGTTAAGGTTTTCTGAACATTTCATTTAATGTTCCTGCACAGTTGATCAGTGATTGTATACAAATGATTGTATAAGACAAGTATTTGAAAACAAATCTCTTTTAGCTACTGACGAATAGAACAAATCGTCGAAAACGTTTTCTTCCGGAACAATGGCATAATGTATTCGTTACAGTTGATGCTTTACATCAGGGGTCGGCAACCTTTTTCGGACGGCGGGCCATTTTCAAAATAAATTTTTTTATGCGGGCCGCACATTCAAATGTAACTTAAATAGTGCTTTTATATCATATACGAGTATAAATATTATTAAAAATAAATATAGAAAAAATTTATTTTTTATTGACATGCTATAATTACAATAATGTTAGAGAACAAAAATTTTACAATTCTTAAAAGGGAAAAAAAGAAAATACAATTCCAATTAAATATGTATAAATATGTAAATATAAAATATATAAATATAAAAAATATAAAATATTGTAGTGAAACGTCATACGGCTGTCAACATGAACGCACATATGAACATACAGTAGCAAACTGGCGAAATGAAAGAATTAGTGATGGGCCTATCCGGAATGAATAATTGGAAAGTTTCCGATTGTTCAAAAAATCGGAAGGTTCCTATTATTTCGGAACTTTTCGGAATTCGATTATTTTACTGTTCGGTGCACAAAATTCGGAACTTTCGGAATTCGATTATTTTACTATTCGGTACACAAAATGAGAAAACGAAATGCCAATTTGAACTGAACGGAATACGGAATGTTGTATTGACTCACTTGACTGCTATATGCTGGTTGGCGAATGTCGACGAGTGTGCGCACGTGTATGATACGTGAATGGCACTAATGGCAGTGGTATTTCGTACATTAATTATTAGATAGTACACCTAGAGACTTCAAATTCAAGTATTGTTTTATACTATCTATTATGTACTTTATGTGCTATTAAACTTTAAAATATCACTACCATTTTCCGAAAGTCTATTAACGTAACTACTGTAATAATTTGAAAAAAATATTTTATTTCCTCATATCCCACTGTGCGACTCAAACTCATAAATTGTTTTTTAGGATACTGCATTGCTAACTAGCGTCTACATAGTTACAAACGAGTCCGGTAGATAAAATTTACCGGACTCGTTTGTCACAATGTAAACGCTAGTTACCAATGCAGTATCCTAAAAAATCTTATACGATACACGACCGGTAGAATTCTTATGGCCTTGCCAAACATACAGGTCTCGCCCTACGGTTCGACCTGTAAAGTATTGGCGCGGCCATAAAAATGTTGCTACCGGTCTAATAACGTAAATAGCTATTACTGACCGTCCTACAAACCCAAATAATAGATGCCAACGCAGATAAGGGCTTACGGCGCGACGGCGAGACTCTCGTAAATTTGCACGCACTTCATCTTCTTTCCGCTTGTTGTTATTTCGCTCGTTTTCCCTTGCTTGCATTTACGAAATGTAAAATAATTGGATGATATTCCGATTTTATAAACATTCCGAAATGGAACATTCCGATTATTGAAATCATCCGATTATGCCCATCACTAGAAAGAATGCTACACTTGCTAAGCGAGACGTTGTATTCGCTGGGGAGTGGGGATTAAACTTGCGCAGTAAAATAGGTTTCCCACTATGCTTCTGTTTGTCGCGCATTTTTGTCACCGGCCACATTTCGGCACGCTTACGCTCTAAGTTTGTTGATTTTTCCTAAAGTTATATTGGTGCTTTGGCGGGCCGCGCAAAAAGTTGCAAAGGGCCGCATGCGGCCCGCGGGCCGCAGGTTGCCGACCCCTGCCTTACGGTAATAGATCGTTATTCTTGATATTAATAACGCAATTAACCTAGAAGAAGCACACTTCGAAATTATCAAATGTAAAATAATATCTTCTGCAGTGCAGTCGAACGTAAAGCTTTGCATGCAGCTCGTACATAATCAAACCTTATTTGACTCGTCCTCTTTACCGCTACGCTACGCTCGCTCTCCATAAAATACTCCAAGAAAGTCGTACATTTATATACTTGATACATAACTATAATAGTCTATCTCTCTGTCTGCCTGTTGGCGGTATAGCTCAACAATTATTTGTTGGAGGAAAGCGATATTTTGCATGCAGATTATATAGCTACCTGGCATAAAACCGAAAACATCTCAGAGTAATATATAGCTGAGCACCTTACAAAAATTAAATTTTGTTTATTTTTGCTTTAATTGAGAAGTAGATAAACGTATTAATTTGTACATAGCTCAGGCTTTATCATTGTCAAAAATAAGACCTAGCAGATACAGGCTAAACATCACAAGGGGGACAGAATAATATGGTGTCTTTCTAACGCAGCAGAAACTCGGCTCGAAATATTCGCGTGGGGGAGAAAATTGATGTAATTCACATTTTTTTTGTAAATGGATGAAATTCGTGCGAGGGAAGTTTAGTGTACACCCCTTTACAGATTTTTTCATATGGAAATGCAATCTAGGGAAACCATTGAGAACAAACATTGTCACTGCATTGCATTGTGTTGGTACATAAACGTGTGGTTATTATATTTGCAATGAGGATAGGTTGACTGATTGACACTGTAGTTATTATTTTAAGCTGTAGTTCTGGCTATTATAAACTAAAATTGTTCTTATTGCAATGCCTACCAACTAATTAAAATCTTTTAAAAAAAAAATTAAAACCGTATGAAATATATCCAATATATTCTATGAGGGGACAATCGCCCCCTTTGCCCCCCTGATCCTGCGCCCCGGCGCAACCTAGGAGGCTAATTGCTTAGCCACTTTGTGTGTAATATTAATTCGAAGAATTAACAAGCTTTTGCACGTGATCAAAATGTTGGGTAGGCCACCTGCTCTTAAACGGTACTTCAGAAAAAAGTACCACTCTTGTTGGACGAATTAAAAAAAGCTTTGGTAGCAGCCATTAAAACCAGCAACTAAACCCATGAAAATTTTAACAGCTGCCACGTGCGATGCAACTGCTGCTTAATGACTGTTATCAGCCACTACAAAGGTATCGATTACACTTGAGTCTAGTATTCAATGTCAAAACCAAAGGAAAACGTAAAATCACACTTCCTATTATTAATGCGATATCGTTGAGATTAATATCAAAGCTTATTTAACAGAGACTTGTTAGCATATTATCTTTGAAGTGGAATTCTGATAATAACTTATTATTGACTCTCTTAGAAGGAGTAGTTCGGAAACGTATGACAAGATATACAATTAGAAATCCATTTAAACATCCAGTTTTGTTCGTAATTATACCTAGGAAGCTTACCTTACGTTTCTTAACTCATAGAACTGATTAACCTCCTATTTATGTATTTGTTTTCGTATAAAATTTCTTTTAAAAATCAGATTACCTGCCTTATAAATTAATTGTTTCATCACATACTACTACTACTATTACTACTATCAGTCCGAGTTGCTTAATTGCAATCATAATATATACACACGAGTTTTTCAGCTTCTGTAAATTTTTCTTCGGCATAGATCGGGGACATTTCGTCCATACTTCCTCATTTCGTCACCATGACCTTCATAATGTAACGATAAGCATATGCGTTTACCTAACATTCCTGATTCTGGCACACGGGTGTTTCTTTTTACTGTTTCAGTTTTATTAAAGACCCAAAGATATCTTTACCTCTTTTGTATATTTTGCACATTTTTCAATCGTTAATCGATGTAGTTAATGCTTTTGTTACAGTACGCTTTATTTATTGCAGACGTTAAAGAAAATTGGTTTTTCTTTTTTATTTGGAATTTTACTTTAAAAATTATTTTAACTACAGAAAGACCACCTTTGTGGTGGGCTAAAAATCCGATATTAATGATATTGTTAGTAATATGTTAGTCTACTTTTGAGTAAACATTTTTGCAGGATTCCTGGGGTTCATTTAAACGCATTTTATTGCAATACAGTCAATGAGCAGACGCTGCAAGCTGTCTCATGGATACATAAAATACTTGAGAACAATCCCTTTTCCTAAATTAAAACGTCACGTATTTTAGGATTGGCTTGCCTTTCTGTGTTACATTTCTTATCTTCTGACAATTACATCGATTGTTGTTTTCATCCAGTTCAGGAAACTAATATCTCTACGCTGTGCTCAAACTATTCTCTTCTATTGATTCAATTAAAATATTTGGCTGATGCAATTTGTAGAGAGATTAAAACGTAGCGAAAATTTCTTAGGCCCATTGCGAGTTAGCAAAGCGTATGGGAAGAATGTAACGTGTTCTAAACGCCAGGCTTGTAGTTTATTGATTACCAGCATATTTTCAACGGTTGATTAAGATTTCATGTTTAATTTAGCTCTCGCTTTCGGCGTATTACGTAAAACACCAGTAGCTGAAGCTGTATTTTTGTTTTCCTTCTAATTCACTCCAGCTAAGCGTTCTTTAGATGCGTAGGAAGTTCGCTAAAGGACAAAATAATGCTGTTTGAATTTTTAGTTTTATTTCTAGTTCTCTTCCAATAATGAAAATAAAAATGTAGCTGCAGTCTCACTACCAGAATAACAAACTAGGAAAAGTACTAAATAGATTCCGACGCAACTGACAGGGGTAAAATGAGAAACTGGTAACTGCCAGCGCAGCGATTCGAACTGGGAAACAATCCCAACACTGGTTTTCAATTACTGTATCGTTAGTAATGAGTGATTGCTAAAGTTCGCTCTAAAATTCAGTGATTTGAACTTTTAAGCCCTATAACTGAAAGCTAGAGGAACAGATACCCAATAAAACTTTCTAATCCTCTGGAACGTCATTATTGAATTACAATATACTAACTCCGTGAATATCGAAATCCAATGAGGTCGGCTTAATAAAGTAATTAGTTAATTAGAAGTTTTCATTAGTCATTTGTTTATGTCCATTGGTGGTAACAAAATACCTGTTAGATTGACGCACACATCTATAATGAAAGGTTCGGCGAAGGACAATGGTTTTCATTAAGTAATTAATGATTCCAAAGCATTTACTCTGTAATAAATATTTTTTAATTAATGGTGGAGGTGCCTCATACAGTTCTGTAATTTCCGATTGAACAGTAGTTAGTTATGTAGTATATAAATAGTAAAGCCTCCGGTTTATTAAAAATATTTGTTACTATAAATTTCCCCCTTTTACATTATATTAAATTTCACCGAATAAGAAATTTCTGCAATTTGGGAAATCATTTAATGTACAATAAATCTGCTTAGGGGATAGTATAGAATCAACTGAAATCTTAACTTCGAACAGAGTCATATATCATCATTTCTTATTTAAAAATGTTTAAAGACATTTAAAAATGTGAAAAATAGGGTTTAGAACTGTTTGTATATATTCATCACTTGTTAATCAATAAAAATATTACGTGGTTACACATTACACTTTAAAACTCATTTATGACATGTAGCAGAGTAGAACATGTATATGGCACGCTTTAGTGGAACATGATCAGTGTTTTACTCTGAAAACGTATAAGTTTACTTATGGAAGTCGAATCGAAGTGGTTGTCAGGCGCCATCGAGTCGATTACACTAGCTTAGGGTGGTTTCGGCGTAAGCCCCGACCCGAAAAAGCTTGATTACAAGACGATGGCAACATATGGTACTGCGCTCAGCTACTTTATTTCTGTACTTTACAAATGTAAATCAAACAGTAATTTAAAACCTCTATTCAAATATCATGCACATGACATTACATTTCAGCGAGCTTAGATGACGGCAAAGACCGTAACAAACAACGTCAATTTCTTAAAAGGGTGTTATAACTCGTCGCAGTGATATTGCGCGAAACGCAACAGCTGTTACAACATATTCATCAGTGGAAAATAATATAGATGTACTTAGTAGAGAGCACTTGCAAGAGTTACTGCGCTACGTCGCGTCGGGGATACTTATTTTACAGGTATCGCCTGCTTGGTAATACACATTTAAGAATGAACGGCAACTTACCTACGTCAAATTCGATGGTAAGTAGGCACGGAGTCCAAATGCTAGAAAGAATGTTGGCCAAGCCAAGTTCATCGCTGGCTGCCAAGCTGTAGGCAGAGCTTACGGGTTTCGCAAAATAAACATGAGGCGAGCGGTCGATCCTCGATAAGGAATTCCAGGCCTGCTTTGGGGTGCCGCAGTCATACGAGATTTTTGCAGTGCAGGGCGTTAATATTTCTTTAAATTCGATTGAAATATCGACATAAAATCTCCATTATAATCAGAAATGAAATTTCCAAAACTCAGAGCCTTTTTCAGATCTTTGGGGTATTTGATGTCCAAATTTGCTTTTATGGGCAATATTTTCTTGCTGTGTTTATTTGGCGCGCCTTCTCCGCAGTTCCAAACCGTTTTGAAGATACAATTTCGCCCTTCTTGAATTTCATTAAAGTGCTTTATGTAAACTTCTCTAGTTATGCCTTGGCATTTGAAGTGTGTTCTCACTATTATCAGAATAACCTGAAATTGTATTCTTCACACAAGCTGACAATATTATTGAAAACATTTAAAGTTTTACTGACGGCTGCGACCTGGCATTTCTTGGTTTACAAAAACCATACGTCACTTCTTGAGGAGAAGTTTTTTCGAGTACTCTATATAAAGGCACGTGACGTCACGCCAATAGGTAGTTCTGTAATTCAAGCAGCCATCAGTAGTCGACCTTGCTAATGGTAATTCATTCTGATCAATATAGCGGTTTGTTACTTTGATGCGTTTTAAAGCTAAATTAAGAGGTGTGAATTTCATATTAGAAATAAATATCTGGCAAGCAGATGAGGCGACCTTAAGGCAGGCCAGATTTCTAGGAGCCAAGAGAAAAATGTTTTTCTGCATAAAGAATTCCCAAATCATCTTCAGGCTTAGACAGTAGGTGGCGCCTAGCTATTTTCCCGGATTTGGTAAAAATCTTTATGGTGCAATATACGTCACGTCCACCGAGCAAACTGTATCCCTCTCCCCCTTCGCTGGCGTATCGGTGCACTTTTATTTTTGGTTACTGTGTCTTAACCCATTTTTAGACCGTAACAGTATATTAAGAGAAAAATTGTGGTACCCTTACCACAGGCGAATGCAGTATTGGAAAAGAATCCTTATCCTAGAAGGCTGCACTTCAGTGAGTAGATTTTGACTAGGCACGGAGAAGATCCAGAATCATGTTAGGAACTATCATGATTATCATTGTTGAGGGAATAAAAAGACTCATGTCATGCGATACGGTTTCACCATAAACGTACTCTGGTGTTGGTTTCGTTTGTTCTTTGCGTACCATATATTGCAAACTGTGGTTATACCATTCACGCTTCAAGTATTTGTTGTCGGAGGCACAAAAGTTCCCCTGAATAAAATTATCAATGGTTTGGAAAATGTTAGTCATATTTTCTACTACTTCTAAATTTCCATTTACGTGCCCGTAACGCGGATTCAAAGTTTTCAGCCAACAGAATAAGTGACGATTGTTATGAATTCGCTCGTGGAGGGACCTGTCTTTCATAATGGTTCTTAGATGGGTTTGCATTCATTTGAATGCTGGTCTTCCTCCTCACCTTGTTTTTATTTCTACAGGTGACCAGTTTTTGACATCCCAGCTTTACCATCGTTTTATTTTATTTTATAGTTCATGTCATTCTATGGAGTATATTGTTTTTTTTTTGTTATTATGTAAACTATAGATCTATTTTTCCTTAATGAGTCGTGATACCGTTACTGATAAGTGGGTCGCTCATTGAAAAGGTTACGAAATGCTGATTTGGACACTAAAACTCGTGTACGTATTACAACTTATCCTTTTATATTCATTAAAAAATAGACATCCACACATTTGCCCAACTCTAATAACACGTTCCCCAACTGCCTATAAATAAGACAAAAGCAAACAAATGCGCCTGCTTCCGCGTATATTGATTAAAGCAGCAATTTATCAGTCATCACACGCTCAAGATACTCATTAGTTCAGTTGATTGCATCATCAACGGTCTATTACTGGTGGTGGCGAGCCACAAACGCAATCACATCAAAACTGTGGAAATTGTTTAAGGCTGTTAAATTTCCTGCCATTCTCGACTGCATCTGAATCCAAATGGGGTGCTCTTTTATTTAATTCCCACCAAACTTTTTCGCCGCCCTTCGGGATTAAAATGAGTCGTTAATGGAGGCCACAAATCGCACCTTTACAGCTTAATCGCCGTAGAAATTAGAATCAGATACTTTGCTGATCCTTTCATATCGCTTCGTGTCGGAAATTAGTGGCTGGATTAGGCGACGCGCTGCTTATTTAATTCGACGGTGATTTCAGCAAATCGCTCGCGATTAATACTAATGGCGCCTCTCGTCGTTTTTTAGGGATGTGGGGTGTTTCTCGGCTCTAGAATAAAAAGCAAGTGCAGTAAACAGCGTCACATTCAACAATTAGGATTTAAGAGCGATCAAACAATTGGGCATTAATCGAGCTTTCCGGGCGGCTCTTAACGCAGCACAAAGCAGCTATCTCGAGGAACTAAATCAAGAGGCTTGCTTACTTAGGAGCCATCTCTTTGTGACGATGTTGCCATAACTCTGGCTTACGACCTGTGTTCATAGCCTCGTAAAGGCGTCTTCCTTCTTTATTAGCATTTCCATAACACCGTGCTGCTACAAGTTACAGCAGATGCTTGTATACCTAATTTGTAAATCTATGCCTTTATATGACGGTTTAGATCTTGACAAAATCAATATCCTTAGACGTTAATGATGTATATAACTAAACTACAATTTCTAGAGATAGTGGCATAAATAGAAAAACGTTTAATAATCCTGACCGACATCGAGTAGGAACTTTTAAGACTTTCAATTACTACAATTAAATATGAAGCAGCAACGTGCCTAAATGCGGTTCCCGATACCAAGCCCCTATGGTCGATCACGACAGTTTCCACTGGATACAACCAAGCTTAATTTCAACCCAAAACTGTCATAATAAGTATAATTACAGAAGAACCACATGATGAGTCAGTGGTAAGATTTACCTGAACTATTAAAAGCGTATTCAATAACACACGAAGAAGCACGGGAAAAAAGTGCTGAACAGGAACAGAGACAAGAAAACCATAGCCTGGAATATAATGCAGAAATTGGAAACAACATTGAGTAATTTAATAATAGTAAAAGTAGTCGGACAGGATGTTACTTTCTAAAATGGATATACGCCAAATAATCAAACCTCCAACTAGCTACAATGGGATACGGAAGCGGTTCTATTTTGAAAGTATTCGAAAGTAGGTAATTATTATTATACGGGAGCCTCTGGATTTGATCTCGCCGCCAGAGATGATTGACATTTCATAATCCAAAGAAATGACATCGGCAAAAGGGTCGTTAAAGTTGATAAAGCTGCGGACTTATCTGGGCCTCCACCATCACCTGCATGCAGTGGTACAGAATACAGGCAAACACAATTGACAAACAGTAAAGTATATTAAATTCACACAAGACTACAAGGCAAAATATGCAGCCGCATTTGCAACTTATTACAACTGAGGTAAATCACTCTAAGGTGACTTCATGGTTGCAAGCTATACTTTATGAAATCTATTAGGCTGGTCATAATCCAATCTGTCCATCGAGGTCATCTCTGAGAAGGAGAAAGCTCGAGCTGGTGTCCTAGAGCAAACACTCGAAAAGCACACAATTATACCAATAATATCCAATTACTTCTAACTATACATGTAGGTAATCTCTCGGTACTAGAAGAAAATGTAGAAACATGCAGAAACTGCGAGCTCTCCACAAAAGACCGGGAATATCTATTTGCATCAAGATGTTAATAGCATGGGCTTGAAGGCACAGCGAACCAACAGCTTGAAGTACATTACTAAATTCATACCTTGGACATAAGACATACAAACTTGATAATTCTGACTTAGAGTACGAGAGAGGCAGAAAATGTATTGTCTTGCATGTGTGAAAAATAATACTCCACAGTCGTTCGTTGATGTCCGATGGAAAGCAACTCACGGGGCAAGAATAAACAACGTATTTAAGCAATTCTAAGTTTTTACCATCATTCTGGCTGATTATTCACGAAAAATAACTGCATTGCATTCGCACCGCTAATAAAACACGACAGCAAGATCGCCGCGTCCAACTCTGTTGTCGTCCATTGTTTTTCTCGTGCAACCCAAACGCGGTAATTAGTTCAGAGCAGTATATGTCCCTGTGTCTATGATTGGAAGCTAAATATTAATGCTGACTCAAAAATAGAAATCTAGATAGCAAATAGTAGACATGAATAATTTGCGGATGATGGAAGAAATTGTAAAATCAGAGAATGTCTCAAGGTTTTTACACCAATCGTCGGGACAAACGCACAAATGGTCGTTTTTAAGTTACCGAAACTTAAGGGAAAGTATAGTAATGAATAATGCCCGTGAATACCGTCGTACTAAAGTTGTTCTGATTAACTAGCTCTAGTATATGCCGGAGAGTGGGTCGCAGGCGTAAGGGGATATACAATTAAAACACTAATTAATAAAAGCATCGAGGAAATGCAATATAAGGGCGTCAGGTTCAAATAACTGACCGAAACATTCTTAAAGAAGAGAGAAACATATAAATACAAAGAAAAGAAAACAACATCCGTAAATAACATTTTTTGGCTGAAGTGCTATCGTACCATTAAAAAAATCACAAATTGTTTGAAATGATGCAATTGGTTTATTGTACTATGCATCAAATAAATTACTTTCACTGACCAATAGGGAGTATGGGCGAAGAGCCCACAAAATTTTCCTGCAAATAAAATTTAAAAGACTTAGATTAGCCTTGCGGTCGAAACTGGCGAAGGTGATTAATCCATACATTGAACGGATACCAGCAATTCGTCGACTGTGTTACGAATGTACTTATTCTGTGCTTTAATGGTGGTCGAATAGGTTTGCTCAAACGCTAGTAATTCTCACACATACGTATTGCTTATTATCGGATAAATTACAACGATAACCTTCGCTAGCAAACACCATATTAAAAATTAAAAAAAATAAATAACACTGTATCGAATCGTGTGCTGACTTTGTAATACCTATTCAAATAAAAAAAAATAGACAATTTATCGATACGCCTGCCAAATTAGGGGCTCGGCGCCACGGCCTACGTCGTTTGATGTTGGAAATCGAGATTTTCTACAATCACCTCGACCGGTGAATTTTGGACCGTGAAGGATGTTCAGTACACGTCAGCAAAATAATTGACGGGCACGCAAGGAACTCCACTACACCAAAAACTTATCAGCAACTGGAAACGCAAAATTGCATGCACGCAACTGGGTACGAAACACTCGAACAGAGCAGCCGACATAGAAGAAAGTGGAGGATGTTCCAAGCGGAGAACGGGAGTTAAGAAAAATTAGGAGGAAAAATAATAGAACCTGAGCTAGAAGGCGGCCTAATCGTTATTTAGCTTCTAATTCGGACACTATTATATCTGTGGTTGTTCCGGTTATTCTGACAATTTAGAAGAGGGTTGAAACTGTTACTAAAACTTTTTTTAACAAATATATCCGCCCGTGACGAAAGACAAGGGAATTTATATTGAACACACCTTGCAGTTTAGAAGCCAAATTCAAAAGAAAGAAACACGATGTAGCTTCACCCATGACACCCTACAAAAGATAAAACGTTAACGCTGGCTCGGATCGCAAGCGCGTCTTGTGTTAAGTTCTGTACCTGTTTAATAAGGCCATATTGCGTGCGCGAAATTAATCATAATGCGATCGCGGTCGTGAAAATTTACCGCGTGACGTAAACATAATAAAGGTCGATTTCAAATCATAACAAGGTAGTACCATTGGCAGCCCAGATATAGGAAGATTAGTTGTGATGGTAAGAATGGTTCTGCAAACAAAAGGAGTAGCGAAAATAAAGACAGTATGGGAAGTAAGAGGGCACGGGAGAAGACTAAGAGTAGAACCTTCTGAAACTTGGAACAGCTGTATATTCAAAGTCGAGGTAGTAGAGAAAAATACGGGTAATAAGTGAATGAAATTGCAGCAATACTTACCGACGGCAGTTGATTAAAGTGTCAATCTTGCATATAATAAGACAGGAATTCTACTTTGCTTTATACGAAAAGATTATCTTAATTAGACCACCTGAATTTTCAAATGGCCAAAGATGCTAAAGGGTGACAATAGTCATTCGGTAATTTATTTTCAAAATTGAAAGCGTTTTCAGTATACATTTGAAGTATTCAGTGGGTTTGTGGGTCTCGGCTTTGAGCTTGTTCACTTTTATCTATCTCCTTTTGATGTAATTTGGAGAAGGTTGAAAGAATATTTATTTTCATTAAACTAACAATGGTTTCGTGGATAACCAGCTTTGATTCGTAAAGGCTTGGGCCTGATTGTGTCTCAGCAAAGATGCCCCCGCACTTTTGCTCCAACAAAAGCCACAGTTTGCAATGTTTTCTTTAATTTTAAATTTAATTATTGAGCCGGCTACATCTTTATAAAATGGAATCTTTTTAAAGTTGAAGATTTTCATTGAAAAATATTTATATTGGAAAAAAAACTACGAACATATGGAGAAGCTATATATTCCTTTGATGAATCTGATTGGAAGTGAAATACTGTTTTACGAGTAGCGCTCTGGGTAAAATGACGTGCAGGACATATAATAACAAGGAACGAACCCATGATTTAGAGAGACAGGGCTCAAAACAACCTTTTCGGGGTTCCGAGTCAGCAATCACACCTTTGTTGACTCTGTTGTACGTTATATTTAGCCAAGAAACCTACAATTGCCATTGCCCCATATGGGTCAACATGGACAAATACAACCACGCAAGGATAACTTTCGCAGCCCCTCGCGAATAATGGCACTATTTATACAAGATTGCCACCAAGGCATACCTTCTGGGCACAGCAGGCTACACATATATATGATAAACCTAATTGATAACCGAAAATATTGAAGCTAGAACCTTGAGGAAGAAACGGTACATTCTTTGTGAATGTCCTGTAATCGTTTCCATCAGAGGACCGAAATCCGGAGAACTCCGTTGGCTATTTCACCGAAAGGGTCGGATAGCTTGAGTGAGGTAACGAAAGGGTGCCATTATGGAGGTGGAACAATGGGTATACCTTGATGTCTAAGTGCGTGAGAACGTGGTTCATCCTCTCTTTGTAATGGCTGTACTTTTACATTCATATCCGTAATTGCAAATCGTCGCTCAATCTTGATATATCTATCCGCCCATGCAAAAAAAAATAAAATTACTACAAATGAAACAATCACTTTTCGAGAAAACAAAGTTGTTTTCAATAGTTACTTGTGTTCACATATCCATTCGTCGATTACACCATATTAAAACATTAAAACAGAACAGCCAAATCTATTCAAGGGATTCGCAGCAAGGAGTCTGTAAACAAGATTACGCAGGTGGAATTGACCCAAACCGTGGGACAACTGGATTACCTTACAATAAAACTTTACAGCCACATCTCTACAAATTGAAGAGGTGTTAGGCATATAAATCGTCCCTTAAAGCTGCGCTTCCACTTCATATTGTGCTACAAGCTATTTATAGCTAATTTGAAAAGGGAAAGGCTAGTAAAGTATTTTTAAGCCCCAATTCTAAATTAATAAACGAAATATATTTCCTATTAAATTTTATTATCCCCTAGATCTTTATCCAATCTATACCTTGCTTGAAAAAAATGAAAACTGGACTCTCATTCATAATTAAAACAAATGGATAGGTGACATGCCTACTTCGCCCACGTCGCAGTGGATTAAAAAGCAGCGGATATTTTTAATCGCCTTTGAAGTTCGTCCCTTCGACCTTCGCTTAATCAGGAATGCGTAAATGAGCGCCACGGCGTACACACCCCCGGAATTGTTCGCTAAAATTTCACCTCCAGACCTTCTTAACGATCTAGCCTATGCGTCGCAGGTTTATGAGTTCGCATCCATTTATTAACGTCATGGTATCAAAAATGTCGCGCGCCACAGACGCGCACCGCGCTTCCTGAACATTCGAGGCGAATTCTTGGCTGTAATTTAACGTTGTAGTCATCTATGAGCAAAATATTTAACGAGTACGCTACTTGCAAATGAGACTGTGCCATTTCTCTAAGGTCAAAAGGAGAATTTTAAATCAGTTTGCACCAAATGTCAACTTTATGCAGGTTAAATTAGGCGCAATTCAACTGCCTCAAAGTGAATATTTAACCTTGCCAAATATTAGTTAATCTCGGTTGAAAGTAAAACAGTCAATTTATTTAAAAGCAGTAGTTAAAACTTGTTTCAGAAGCATTTCATTTGGTCATCAGCTCATGAATCCGCTGCAATCGCAACTCAGCACTCTGGCCGGCACACTCTAGGTTACCGATACAGTTTCACAAAATTATTCAGTAATATTCATCTGCAAAACACGTGACCGAGCTGCAACGTTTTTCCTCAATATTTATTTGTACCTTTAGCTAGCTAGTCTTTAGCTACTAGGTCATCACGTATTACTTGGTTAGCAGGTGTTTATTTATAGGCGTTTGGTAAAACTCTGTGTATATAAGGATTAGGTTTTAATTAATAAAACATCAAGGGTATACATCTACTAGGAAAAGTTAATGCTACTTAGAATCCAAATCAGTACTGGTTTACAATAATCAATCCTAATTATCAATGAAAATTTACAGTTTGAGTGATAAGCGCTTGGTCCAGGGTGTAAGAGTTCACGGCCTTAAAGGAATGAGCTTAATGAACAAATAAATACGTACGTGAAATAGTTTGCACTGCAATTCAAATTGAGTGGCATTTATTAACTGCATGTTTATTTCGGGCGAAACCGGGTTTATATGCATTAAGTCACTTCGGCGGATGTCAATGCAGTATAGCAGTTGCGTATTAAAGACAGTTATTTTGGTGTCCTTCTAATGTTGTTTAAATGTAATTGTATTTCGGATAGAGTCTATTTGTAAATACGTGTAGAAAACATAATGCGCATTGATTATTGCAGTCTGAGTTAGCACAGCTGTGTTTAGGAACGGTCATTTATTCTAGCGCTGATTTTCTTTATTGTTGTATGCATATTTGAAAGGTAAATATAGCTTTGTTCCTTTGTGTGACAAAATTGGCTTTTCTGGTTTTTATATCGAGAATGCTACAAGTGCAGACCAGATTTTTAGCATATTCTAAGCCACGAGTTGCATTAAAAGAAGGGCTTCCTGTGTACTGAGTTAGCTAGATAAAAAAACACGGCATAAAGAAGAGTCGTATTACAAAAGTTCAGCAGGACGACAGGGCTACCGGAAACCGCATTACAAAGTATGTGGAGTCAGAGATATTTTACTGTGTTTCATGCGTACCGCTTCGACAAAAAATCATCTAAATTGTCCGTCACTTGTTGCTTACAAATTTTACGTGCCCCATTTGGTTGCCATTGGCGGCGTTTAAATTATTTGCTTTTTAAAGTTATACTGCATGCTCTATTTGTCAAAATAGTAAACGATCACGAATTATTCAACGACTGGAGCAAAGTGGCTCAGATTTGCGTTTCGCTTGGATACACTAATCTGTACTTTCTTTACAATTTAATTAGTTGATGAGGCTGAGTAATCGCAATTTGCGGTTCTTTGTAATCTACTTATTAGCTTCGGATTTAAATACCTGCTCATATAGACTAGGTCCCTGGGCTTTACCTAAGCGGTACCGGTCGTTTTTAATTAATTATATCCTTTTGTGCTTGTAATAAATTCTCGTATACTATTCGTTAGTTGGACATTTAAATAAATACATCGTAATGTTCGGAACTACATGTTGCTGTTTTTGTTTATTGTCCGTGTATCCCTCTTTTGTTGTATCTCGACCACCGCGAATGTTTCTCTGGGGAGTGTCATGGTAAGCCATAGAATCTGACGCCCTATACTTCAGAGTACTTGTAATTAGCAAATAATTTTACTGCATTATTTTACCCATAGCCTCTCTCTCTACTTTATTAGATAGCGAGGCGGATATTGGATACGTACATCGTCTCATATGATCTTTTTTTTAAGACGTATAGTAAAACAGCAAGGCGGTTTGTAAATCAAACTGTGTCACTGAAACAGTGCTAATGGATCATATAAACACATTTTTAAGCTTTCTTTTTATCTATTTTAAAGTCCAAACTTTAAATGCACCACATTTTAACAAAAGCATTCTTTGATGTTAGTTTGGCAACTTAACAATAGGATGTTTAGGCACCAAAATCAATGGCTTTAGAATGAAAATTCTTATTATTTTAAAGCAAATATGGTGTATCGTAAAACAAACAAAAAATATTCAGTGAAACTTTCGAGAGGTTAAAAAGTCTCTAATTAATACCACAAATACCTAGGAGCTGCCAAAATTTCCCTCTAATAAAAACCCATACTGCCATTATGTCCCATTACCTAATTCATATGAAACGTTCGCTTTTATTTCTACCAGAAGAACGAGAAAGAGTGATTCATCGTGAGCGCCTTTTATGAAACTCAGACTGCAGAGTTATTGGCTTTACTTATTACAGCCAGATATAGCAAAAGGGGGTAAAAATGCGATATTCTTAGCTAAGGAATAAAGCGTAAAACTTCTGGCATTCGTCATATTTTATTTGCTTAAGTTTCCACAAAGGTACACTCCCGTGTAGAGAGACAGGGATCGCGAGCAGTATAATCTTTTAAGACCTTTAAGGGATTTTACTCGACTAAATAAATTGTTAGACAAGCCTGAACATAGTGTGCATATCGCATTAGAATGCTCTAACAGTTTTCATTTGAAAGATCTACTTTAAGTGTTAAACTAAGTTCATTATCTTTTTATAGCCATTGGATAATGTTTAGCTTATATTAGTAAATTTAAGCAACTATTTTAAAAGTACTCTAATAATTGATACCATCTCATAGTTCACACAGTGGGGAACTGTGAAATAATTATATAGTTCTGCTTGTATAGAAGCAATCGACACCTTCGACTCCGTATTTATCTACTCCAGTTGAACTGACCAGTTCAGTCAGTTTTAATTTGATCATAATCTCTTGTGACTTACCAAAGACGTCCGTCATAGCCTGTTTCTTGACTTGGCAATGTCTTATTATTTATTATTGCAGTGTCTATATTAACCACAGTGAGCATTTATTTTAGACTGATATATTTGTAATATTCGTTTTAATTATAAAATTCATTGACTTTAGGTAATCATCTGTGCGATATGGAAAAGAAGTGGCCTCACTTGTGGAACAAGTCGTTTTGTAGCTCTCTCGTAGGAACGTTAACTTAAAAGCCAATTAGATCACACATATAAAACCGAAAAGAATATTAGGATCAAACCCTAAAAGTACGCGCCATTTTTAAACATATTAGAATTGAATACAAATAAATGATTAACGCGCAATAGCTCATGGATACACGCATTTACAAGAAATCGCTTAAATTGCAATCATTTCCTGTATCAGCTTACCTTAAAATCGAGGTCTGGAAACTCCAACGTAGCCCTTAAACTGGATCGCGGCGTCAACCCTAGACGACGCGATGTACAAACATTTCCCACGAACACCGCGGAGAAATCCCTGGCTTCTAGCTCAGGCGACTTTCTGCCGGCTGATATCGCGGAACAATAGGAACGTTATGAAACCCCGTCACGGCTTTGCACTTACCTTATATACAATTAAAATTATACTTACTTGAAGTGTAAAAGCAGACTTGCTCAACACAAACATTTTAGGCAGTATATTTTCTTTTAGCACGTTTGTTAAAAATTGTAGTAATGTCTTCCTGTTCCAAACGGAACATTAGGCTGTTTATACGTAGATATAATTATTACATTAGTGTGTTTGTTAATAAAAGGTTGTCGTTATTACTACTGCTACTAGACCAACTAAACTTAAAAAGGATAGTATGAGATATTCTAAACGTATTTTGCTATTCCTCCAGATGTAATTCTTCTCCCATCTCGCTCCACATGAAAGATCTAAGGATGTTAAATCGCATAACCCAGGAGGAAAAAGATTTCGAATATTGCTACTAATTGCACGATCACCAAAAATTTATTGTAAATAAGGGATGTTTTTAGGTGTTGTTGTGAGCTTAAGCATCATCTTCTTAAATAAATCCGTTTTGCCGGTAATCGTTACCTTTGTCGGCGGCTTATATATTGTACGAACAATCGGCCTAATTAATTGTCTTATAGCCACCCATAGATCAAGCTTCTGGAAACAAAGGTTTTCCACGGAAAAAGTGTGGGCTAAATATTTGCACTAACAGTGAAGATACTGCGCCGTCGGATTCTGAACCGCTTAGAGCAGTGCAGTGAAACAAGGAGTCGGTGTAACCATGATCTTACCAACAGTTAAGATAATACGATGCCGGATCGTAAACCACCTAGCAAATTAAGAGTTAGATAAGGAGAAGGTGTACACAAAATCTTACTAACAGTTATAATTCTCCGGTTTCGGATTGTAAGGTACTCAACGAAGTAACAGTGAGACAAAGAGTCAATGTGCATACAACCTTACTTACAGTTATGATACTGCAGTGTCAGATTACCTAGAGAAGTAAGAGTTAGACAAGCTGTAATATGTTTCACCAGTTCTCCGGATTATTCGCAGAGTTATCCTGTGGACCAGATCTTAATTTTCTTACTTTTGCAAGTAGTGTGTGTTATACAACTTACGAAAACCCCTCCATTTCCAATCAAATTTCGAATTAGCATTTCCCACGGCGTTCCAGAAACTGCCCTTTCATTTTCTAACTGCCCCATAAATTTTAAGCTAAATTTCGGCATAATTTAGCATCGCTTTCGGCTCTGTTTCGGTCGCCTCGTCTGCTAGACCATGTGCTAAAAATATCGTGTTACCATTCCAGGCTCGGTAAATTCCTAACAGCTGCAAAGAATATCGTTAAAGTTTATAATTTTTCGCATATAACTACAAATTGTGGTTTACATCCAGCTTTTAAGCTAAGAGTATTTTATTTCCCTTCCTAAAAGTAAAAAAAAGGTAACGTTCGCATACACCCGAATCTTACACTGATTTATATTCCAGAATTGAATAGTTGCAAGCTCCATCGGCGTTCAGTCCATTGAAAAAAATATAAAAGCCTTGCGATACAAATTCTTGTAAAAAGGATCAACTTTTCCACATATAATGTGAGTTACTTTGACAGTTCAAGGCATACGAACTAGAAACTTCTGTCTTAGCTATGCAAATGTACTCTATGCAATAAATCGAATCTTTTACCGACAATGCTCTTAATAAATCAACCGGAGCTGGTAACCCATTAAATATCCAACAAAATATCACATTTCCCCCAAGACCAACTGATCACTCAAAATATTCTTAAAAGTGTTCTACTGCGCTTTGTCGCTCGGTTTGCAGCAGAATCGTAAGTGGCGCGGATCGATTGCCGCGGTCGTGATAGACAGGATGGCGCTTATCGTGGGACTTACACCAAGTTTCTTGACACTTGATCTCACAGACGTTCAATCGCTGAGACAAAGAGCATAACACGCGCTGGTGGGACAAATACGTGACAGTTCTTCCGCTTCGTTTTTGTCAGGTGAGCTCGAACAAATGTCGTGGAAGATAACCATTTGCTTTTATATCACCATGATGTCGAGTACATTTCGGCAACTGCACGATAATACGTTTTAGCAAATGATTAGGATATTATAATCTATACACAGCATGTAATCAGGGAGCTTTAATTAGAAGGAGCTTTAATTGATTCGTATAATTAGAAATATCTATCAGTGCTTAGTAAAACTTTTTAGATTAGTAAGTACTTAAGTTCAAGTGCACTTTAGTTTTAAGCTGGGCTCGTAGTGCTACCTCCAACTCACGTGTATGTATATATATTTTTTGTGTAGGTTTATTACTCTATTTCGTAAACTAGTGTTCATCGAGGATATTTGCTTGTCGTAAATACATAAATATTTGTTAATATGAGACGGAGCTGCAGTTTTCTTCAATACTCGGTAAGTTGTTTGGGAAATACAAAGAAGTACAGCTACAGAAGAGGCTTTATTGTTTAAAAGAAAGTTCTTCTAGCAATCGATCAATTACACTCAAATTCTCCACCTGAGTCTAAACTCGGCTTTTTGTCAAACTGTGAAAGGATACAGCTGCAATTGATTTGATTTAAACTTCTGCCTATAATAATGTGGTTCTTACTTTGGCATTTGAACCATTCTTTTATGACATACATCGAAAAGATGGCTAAATCAGACTTTGTGGGGGAAACAAATGCGTTTTCATGTTTTTTTTCACATCATTATAGGCAAAAATCAACAACTAATAATATCACAGACTATGTAAAGAATAGCACATACTTTGTGAGCAGGCCTCTCCCCTCATACGTCGCTGTAAAACGCAGCTGATAAAAGTGCCCGAAAAGAAGCACTATAAGCAGTAGTGCTAATTCAATATTTATGTACCGTTACGGCCAACTCAAAGCGCACGGCAGATTTTTAGCTTGTAATACGATATTCTAATCATAGACGTCGAGTTTTGACGTTTACGTTTGTCATCAACCGTCATAGAACTGAAAACTCGAAAAATTCCCAGACATTTGTCAGAAGCAGAGAAAATGCGAGCTATTACAAAACTGGAAGAGAACTGGTCGCTGAGTCGAGTCGCAGCAGATGTGCATGTGGGCAAGAGCTGCATTTTCAAAATTAAAAATCGGTGGCAGCAGAGACTTCTGCAAGAAAAGTTTTTAACACCAGAGTACAAAGAACGAAGAATACAGTTTGCAACTGACTATTTGAATGAAATCGACGAGTTTTGGAACACGACTGTTTTTTCAGATGAAAAGGTATTTCAATCATTTACCAATTGACGATTAAGAATGTATAGACCACAAAATTCAAAATTTAAGGAACAATATTTTGTTCAACCCATAAGGAATAGTGGAGGATCAATGCTCACGGACCTGGGGCATGCTATAGAATTAATGGTAGACTGAACGTTGAAAATTATTGCAACATTTTGCAAAATGTGATGCTGCCATCTGTAAGAGAGGTCTTTCCTAATCAATTTACTTTTCAACAGGCAAGATATTACCTAATTAATTAATTTTGTTTATGTTAACGTAATTGATAACATTATTTTCACAGGATAACTGTCCTGTGCATACAGCAGCGATTGTTCATTGATGGTTTGATGGGAATAATATCAATTTATTTATTACCACCCATCGAAAATATTTGGGGGTATTGAACTACAAAAATGTATACCAGGGATTTTGCACCAAACAACGCCGATGAATTATGGTAAAGAATAAGAAATGCTTGGAAAGAACTGAGAGAAGGATACAATATGGAAATATTGGTCAAATCTATGCGAAACAAAGTAATACAAAGCGTAATAGCAATCGAATACTGATATATATTTATTAAATACATATTATTATATGTATAGTTTGTTGACTTGTGAAACTTTGCTAAAATACAAACATTAAAAAAGTAATACCTATTCTTACAATCACAAGCATCGCCACTAGAGAAACCCTCATTTAATAAGCCGAAAAATCGCAAAAATAACCATAGTAACAAAAAACCGTGCACTTTGTGGTGTCCGCAACTGTACGTGCAATTTGGAATAAATAGCATTCACTGAGCAATTAAACATTCACACCGTCCCAAAATGCCTCTTAGCAAGAAAATTACTCCTGGAACTCATAGAAACTGTAGGTGGTTAGAATCGATACGTCAACATTTGAACGAATGAACTTGAACGATAGTTGCTCGAATTTCTTTACAACATGAGGTAAAGAATCCAAATCTACGAACCGGTGTTACAAAAAAATTTATTTGCACAACAGGTAATGCCTCGTAGTACCTACACGCATGATAACTGCTCGTCGAGTACAGCTAGAACTACCACCTGGAAACCTGAAAGTTTCCACAAGGAACAACGCATGCCTGGCTTCACCTGGCTACGATAACGCCTGAAATGGTAACTGGACCAAATCCCTCTATTGAACAGCTGACATGGACGTTGAGCAAAAGTTATCCCCGACAGCACAAATCAGATTAGGACTTCTAAATTGGCCGCTTAAGCCTCCGCCGTAAAAAAGGCTAACGAAAAGCATCATTAGAAGCTGAAGTAACAAAGGAAATGAATGCTTACCATAGCTCTGCCGCTGATAAAGCCTTAAAACTGCACCATGTAGCTTCAGGTTGGGTGACGATAAAGTCACTTCAAATTTCCTCATTGGTACAAACAGAGCAAAACTTTCCACACCGGACGACCCTCAACTTTACTCAGCGATCTGAGCCTTTAAAGCTCGTGGAAGCCCCAACAAAGCGACAACTCTTCACCCTGAACTTGTCATCACACTGTCTAAGCCAGAAGTATACTTGAAGAAAGAAAAATGCGAGCGTCAATTTTAACCACACATGAGGCATAAATGATTGCAAACTTATTAGGCGAAATATTCCTTTTTATCGCATTAAAATTAATTTGAAAGAAATCGGTAGGTTACCTTCTTTAATTCTAAACTGCAACCAAATTTTAAACTCGTATAAAGCGAATTTTTAAAATGAACTCCAAAAATTTAATTTTCTGTGAAAAATATAATGTTGAAAATTTTAAAAGTTATAAAATGAATATTACAGAGATAGAATATGCAAAAGAAAGTATACATGTGACTAGTTTTTCCATGCACTTTTTAAAAATTTCCAAATTTTTAAATAGTTACAGAAAGTATTTAAATAACAGTAATATACACTCTTCGATTCATTACCAAATGACACCAAGAAAGTAAAAATACACGCGCGAGTACACAGAAATAAATTTTGAGAAGTTAGCTTGTGTTTATGTTTGTTAATCTCACTATGAACTTTTGTTCTGGTTTAGCTTCAGAAATTAATTGTGACTAAAGCTATTATAGAATTATGTTTCAGCTTAGCCTCCGTAACCTTTATAGATAAACATCCAGCATTTTTTTAACTCAAGCAAGGGTTTCTGTCAAGGTTATATTCTTTGGTGGCTTTTACAAGCCAGCCATGATTTGGTCCGTGTTATTTTGAACAAGAATACTTAGACATATTTGACCTTTTTATTGTTTTTGTACCCATATAGACTAACATTTCGCAAGACATTGCACCTTGTATCATCAGAGTCAAAATTGCTCCAAGCAAGTCTATATTATTGCTCGATGACAGTAATAATAATAACAATAACAGTAACGGTGTATTTCATAATTTAAAAACATAATTCTTGGCAGCAAAATTTAAATGAGGCGAAGCTCAGTCTCAGTTGTGTACTGAAGCTACTCTACTATCTAATTCCCATGAGTTGTCTTAGCTATCTTTGTTGAAATATTTCTAATTGTGTAACGTGTCGTACATTAGCATCGATAATCTGCAAGGCTCCACCAGATTCAGTATAATATAATCAAACATCAGGTGCTAAAAACGTTTTCAACATAGAATAAATATACAAGGAGTCGAATGAAGATAGTGTTCGGGACATTGCTTCACTTACCTTAGCGTACTTATATTAATTTTACTATAAAAATACATTCTGCATATCGGTCTTACAACAGAATGATAAAAGAAACACAAAAATAACATATAATGCACACCGAGGCGCACAAAATGCTAATTTTTTAACAAACTATGAGAGAATATACTTTTATCTACTCCTACTGCACAATGGCCATGCATTATGATTCATAATTCACGGTTTGCAGCCAATCATAAAATTCTATTTTCATTATTCAATAGTTTGCAAATTGCAACCAATCAGAAAATTCTATTTTCATTATTCCATAGGTTGTAGCCAATCACAAAATTCATTCTCATTATTAAATGACTTTTGAAGTTAACAGCTGTCACAAATGTCATAATTCGGAAATATGAATACAAGGCTCCTATTGCATAGGAGTAGATAAAATATCGTATTATATTCGCGATTATGGCCATTATTCACTCAGATGACTTGCGCCACGCGCCTTCGGCTTGTGGCGCAAATGTCATCTTCGTGAATAATGGCTGTCATAATCGCTCATATAATAATATACTATTATCTACTCCTACTGCACAATGGCCATTAATTATGATTCATAATTCACGGTTTGCAGCCAATCATAAAATTCTATTTTCATTATTCAATAGTTTGCAAATTGCAACCAATCAGAAAATTATATTTTCATTATTCAATAGGTTGTAGCCAATCACAAAATTCATTCTTATTATTAAATGACTTTTGAAGTTAACAGCTGTCACAAATGTCATAATTCTGAAATATGAACACAAGGCTCCTATTGCATAGGAGTAGATAAAATATCGTATTATATTCGCGATTATGGCCATTATTCACTCAGATGACTTGCGCCACGCGCCTTCGGCTTGTGGCGCAAATGTCATCTTGGTGAATAATGGCTGTCATAATCGCTCATATAATAATATACTAATAAAACAGGAAAATACTTGTAGCAGAAAACCTATTGAAGCCACGACGACGGCACTGCTATGTGTCCAGAAGGTGTGAGTTGGATGCAGAGCACTCAGGTTGAAGAGAAGGCGTGGGAGTTGCACCAAATCGTGGAAGAGCTGGTGGCTATTGATATAGCCATCGTCAACGGAAGAACTTTGCCGATGTGTAATATACAATCCGAGGAGCTTTCGAAACTTGGTAGCCATCAGTAAAGCTGTATGATAAACGGGAGAACGCCAAATAATTATCCAAAATAGAAGTCGCGAATAAAATTCCCGCTTGGCCAAATACAATTTAGCTTCTAAGTCTGAACTCGACTCAGACGTGAAGGATAACCGATGTGAGTCATATACGACGAATTCCTTCCAACAGTAGTTTTTCAGTTATATAAATTCTACCGATTCCATGTCTTCCTATAATTCCAGACCATACCTTCTAATCTTTGCCAATGCTGCGTTAAAGCAATATATGTTCAGTTTTGGTAATTCTTCTGAGAGCTACATCTAGTTAACTTTAGAAGGATTCCTGAGGAATGCATGGATTCTCTCTCCTTAATTATCATATAATCATCCATCATGAGCAAGAACCTCTGGAATCTATCGTTTGCTGTAGTTTCTAAAAAAAAGCTACTAACATGACGAAAGCAACTAACACGTGCATTCTACAGCAGCTATCATCTGACGCATTAACTGAGGATACGCATAGCACCGCATTGTTGCAACTAATCCTATTACAATTAATTACAGATTCGAGTAATCGCATACGCCAACAACCCCGAAAAATAGGACGATTTGACAAACATACGTCGCGCCAGTGCAAGAACTCCAAATATTCTGCCCCGATTGGAATTCTATCCCTGACCAGCACACATGCTTCGACGCGGTAAATTAGTTGCACCTCCACTTTGGTTCTATTTGCCAAGATTGCATTATATTTTAGGGTTAAACATTTTCCAGAAATGGTAAGCATAGTAACCAAAACTTAAAAATAATGCACCTTTACAAATTACCAAATATTTTTACCTTAGCATATACTATTTTAACAGTTTTTGCAGTTTGCTGAGCTGGGGTTAAACTTATAGCGAATCTGGGGAATTTTCGACATGTTACCGAATGTATCTTATCGTACTGCCAAAGCCTGTATCTGCACTTGCACATCATTGTCACTACGCACACATTGTAATTTTCACTAGTTTACTAGTTTATCGTTGCAGATATGTCTTTGTTCCACGTTAATCCATGTTTTTGCCCCATTATTTTGCTGACATCTAGTATTTATGATTGCTTCAATACGAATAACCTTTCGATTAATCAGCGTACTTATCACATAACCTAAAAACCTAAAAAAAGCTATGCTTTTAATAAGCATAACAGTCTACAGGAAGTTTTAAATTTCAGTTGCATTTGAGGTTATATAAAGTCTTCACGAATAAACTAATTCAGTGCACTTTGTATGTCGTGTGTTAAAATTAAACTTAATGTAGCATGTACTGCCTATTATCCATGACAATATTTGATTACCACGTTAGATTCTTCGTATTCATTGTTTACTCTCAAATATGTAAAATATTTGACACAGTAATTTTGGTTTGATTTCTGTACTAGAATAGGCTAATCATTGATGTAGAATACAAAAATGAAAATGCAAGACGTCTAATTACAATAAGAAAAAATTATTATGCCATATGCGTATGATAAATCTATTTTTTCTGCAATTTAGTTGTTGATTAGGCTTCATTTTTTCTCGAACTTCAAGATGAGATACATGATTAATGATGGTCTTGCTACAATAATCAGTGACTTCGAATTCTACCAGGAAATTTAGATATAACCTTTTAAGCGTCATATCAACCTTGCGACCAAATATCAAATTTAAATCTCAAACATTTGTCAAGCCAGCAGCGCTGTCTGTTACATAAAGATACCAACAAAGACAAACGCGGAGCTCCTAAAGATTTAACAACCTATAAAAGATACTTAGTGAATGGCGAACATCGCCGCTATAAAACGCCAATAGCGATTTCACCGCTTCGGCAATTTTGAGTTCGGCTCTAAAATCCCAGCGGTTGGCAGGTGATGTATTTAAATCAACAGTCAAATTGCCGCAACCAATAAAACTTTGTGTTTATTTTGGAACATGTTTAACTTTAAACAGTTCGAAATTAACTTAGCGCCGCAGAATCCGATCCGCTGTTTCCATTTCGAATTAGCGGCAAAATTGCTTTTGCACGCAATTACAAACGATATCGATCGAAACGTTTCAATGTACCCGCATTACGTGAGCTCCATTTGTTGATTTTGCAATTAATAGTCTTGAAAATATTTCGCCATCACCAACTATATCATCTATTATCGGTTGTCAGCGTCCTCTAGTTGTTCTCAATTTTTGAAGTTGCATGTCCTTCAAATCCAGTCATATCCTGCAAATTTAGTCGTATTGGTTTTCATTCTACCAATGTGTGCTGCTCGGACCCGTTGCATATTTATCAATTTCTGTATAAGTGACGTTGGCCTGGCCCCAAAACGTTATAGTTAGCATACGTCTTTCAAGAACCAAGTATGTATGTATGTATGTATAATCGTTAACCTCTTGTTACCTTAGCGGTGTAGAGTAATTTTAAAAAATTTGTAGCGGTGCATTGTTACGGACTCATGTGCCTGTTTGATATATTAATGTGAGAAGTATACATTGACCGAATCTTTTAGGTTAAATATCTTGCAAAGCTAACAAAAGTATATTACACTCTAAAACCCGTTTATGTACATGCTACAACAGGTTTACAAGGTTGTCGAGATTAACTAGTTGGAAGAAACGGATCTTAAACTGAAGGAAAATCGGTAGGTATGAAGATAAATGCTTTTTGGTACATCCGGTGATGTAATGAGAAGGTTCCACAATGGAAAAACCCTGCCCATGGCTTCGGGAAATGGTTACACTCAACGCTCGCAGTCGAACTTACCTACCTTTCGTTTCTCTGAAAAGGACAATGTTACTTTTCCTAAGACGAGTACTGCATTTTGCTTTACAAAAAATAAGAAAAGAATTAAATCTAATACGCCTATATTTACCACACAAGGAAATACAATTTTGATCGACCAACTGTATCAAATTATCCAGTAAGTAAATTAACGAATGAGTCATTCTTGTTCTTGTTTATTATTATGAAGACGCTGTTTCCTATTTACGATATTCACCGGCCCAAAGAAAGAATTTTTAGTTAGTAGAGGTTTTTCTTGTGCAATAATAGTATGTAACCCTTTATTGTTTTATTAAAATATGAATTTACTAAGTTTACTTCTTTAGCTCGAGCGTGATTGCTAAATCCTGAACAATCGAGAACAACGGGGCACTTAGGGCTCGTAAACTAAATGGTGGAAACTTTTGTCTAGAAGCTTTTATTTTGAATTTTAAACTTTAAAAACTAACCGTCACTTATCTCTAACTGTTTTGACTAATTCCAAATTATCTGCGTTTTTAAACACATGTAGAACCGCATTACAGATATAGATTATACCTTATATTTAATGCACAATATTACCTATTGGGGAGCATCGATTATTGTCACCTTGTTCTATACGAAACCACTCGGAAACACTAAGTGCTAAGTTTTTCCGCTCTAAATTATCTGGGCAGCCACCATGCGTCGACATCTGTTCATATTGATTTACTGAGGTTTCTTATAAAGTTCTCGTTCAGCTACAACGCTTTCGGGAGTTCGTAAACATCATGGACCTCAGTTCATCTTCCCTGTCGCAAGTGTGGATGTTACGAAGTTATAAGAGCCCCTTTTTCGGGCTTAGCAACTGTTGAATCGTGCAAAAATCAGTCTACTACAACGGGATTACGACAGTATAAGTTTTTACTGAATGGGGAACACCCAAAAACAGTGATTTGTTTGCTTATGGAAAACATAATCTATTCACGCAGTTTCAATTAATAATGATAGCTATATGTGTAAATTAGGGGAAGTACTTACACACCATTCTCATACCTGCATGACTCGAGAAACTAGCCACCAACCGTGTGACAATAGGTACTTTTTCCAGCTTCAATGCCGACATTTGTTGTCCCAGTGTTTGCACTTTTTAGATGGCAGGGTCGACCTTCTCGATGAATTTGGGTATTGAGTTGAATTAACGGAGTAGTACTTGCTAGATATTATATATATGGGCGCCAGTTGCTGTACAGCGACAACATCAGATGCAATTAAAGCCAAAACGTTTTAAAGAAATGACTTCAGCAAAGGTACACACAAGTGGTTCAACTAAGGAAAATTTAAAAATACCGGTAACATGAAAATAACTCTAAACTTCATAAGAAGCCAAGAAAAGCTGGGATTTGAGCCAGGTTCGTTAGATTTAAGACGAACCCAGAAGTCAAATCCTTGTTATATAAATTACAAAAAAAAATCAACTAACAAATGGTATACCGTGATTATGCAAGCACAAAAGAATTTGACTAAATAATAGGGGTCGAAATCGAGTCGAGCAAAATATAAAAAAGGCAAATTGAAGTGAGCTATTTAATAAAATTATTTGCGTATTCAACTTCACGACAAGACCTCTCCTTAATTATAGATATGATACTGTTTATCGCATAGAAAAGAAGCTCTTTGCACAATCACCGGATAGCGCCCATATATCAGCGAAACCGCCGTTCTATTAATGTCAACAAATTGAAAATACAGCATAAATATAGAAAATATACACAAAAAATTAGATTCGTAAACTACTGATGGTTGATTACTAGATATACATTACGATCAAGTATAAAAATTGCGATTATTTCTCCCTTCCCTGTGACTCTACAATTCGTATCGGTTTCTGCTCTTCCTCAGTTATTGCTGTCAATCTTCTTTATCTCTAACCTCTTTTCTAGTTCTTAACATCTCATTGACGTATCCATCAACCACGCCTTCCCATCTCATTCTTGGTCTTCCCCTCAATCTTGTTCCTTGCATTCTTCTGTTAATGAGTTTGTTGGGTATTCTTTCTTTTCCCAAACTAGCCACATGGTCTGCCTACTGCAATTTTTGATTATGCGATGTAGTCTGGTAATGGCGAATCTTTGAAGTAGTGATACAATTCATGATTGCATTTTTTTCCTTTATAACTTGTTTTCCTGCACTGCCTCTAATGCTTTTCTTAATATCATTCTCTCAAAGATGTTTACGTTAGTTGTTAGTTTTTGCATTAGTGTCCATGTTTCACTGCCGTACCTTACGATCGGTGTAATAATGGTTTTATATATTGATATTCTGGCGTTACCAACTATGGTTTTAGACTTATATGTGTGGGACAGCGTAAAGTATGCCCTGTTCAATAGTATGATTCACCTTCGTATTCGTCCTACTTCACCGCCTTGCTTTGATACTTCAATTGCTAATATATCATTTTCTACAACATTCTCTACGGTATTATTTACTTTTGTTTGTAGAATGACTTTTATTTTTTCTATAGTAATTTTCTTCTTTCATCTTTTAATTTTACATGTTTCCTCCTCAGCCTTAGTGTTCTACTAATGATCGTTTGCATAGGCACCCAGCTAACCAGTTTTATTGATAACTACATTGGATCTCTTCACATTTATATTTCTTATGATGTATTCGAAAACAAGGTTAAACAGGGTAGAGATCACTTAATATTCCTGCTTTAAATGTAATGAACTGCTTCTGTCAGCTGATTCTGTATGCGAACGCAAGCGTCTGTATTTGTTAAAGTAGCCTGTACTAGTCTTAGTAGTTTCGGTGGGATGCTAAAATATTTCAGGGTAGTGTATGCTTGTTCCCTGTTGATGGAGTCAAAGGCTTGGCGAACGTCTAAAAATATATTATAGGGTCGATATCGTATTCTCAAGCACTATTTAGTGTTTGCTTGATGGTAAAGATTTGATAAATAGTGGATCATCCTTTTTTGAAACCGGCTTGGTATTTCCTTATAATGTAATGCTTGCCGCTGGCTGGTAATTTTAGTTTAAGTGTTCTCGCATGTAATTATCTAGTTAGAATTCGTTGTTTGCTACGAGTGAATAGATTTATAACACTTTATACAGACTATGTATATTGGTTTTTATGTTACATGACATGCTTATAATTGTAAAATAATTTCAAAACGTATTTACAATTTAAACAATAAAACATTAATTCGAGTTGTTGAATGCACGGCGAGTGCATTGAGAGCGGCAACCAATGCAGCATTCCAGTGCAGCTGCTTGTCTTGTAGGAAAGCCCTCAGGACGGCTCTGTACCGCAAGTCGGCAGCAACTGTAACTAACAATGTTAATATGACCGCGTTCTTTGGAAAACACTTTCGGGTCGGTATATGGTTGTTTTTCTTAGCATCTGGAGGGTCGTATCAGTGTTACTGGTCGTGATATTACCCGAGCAGCTGCGGCGGATCTAACAGAAAATCTGCAAGTGAAGTTCTCGGGCTTCTGCCATGTGCTGTAATTTTCTCTGAAGATGTCGTTAAAACTTTCCATTCTCTGAAGATGTCGTTAAAACTTTCCATTTTCTGAAAGAAAACATCTTTAGCACGTTAGTCAATTTTCTGCTTAATCACGGCGCGGCGGTGATTCTAACCAACGGCTTCTTTTTCTCTAGAAGAGATCTCGTCATCGATAATACAGCTCGACGAAGCGGGACTCTGCAGGTTTGGATGCAGTAAATTTAATCACAGAGAACAGTTGGTCTCTTCAGGACTGGGAGAGCTCGACTCAAGTCTTCTGTGGCTGTAGGCTGCGGGGCCTGAACCTTGGGGCTGAGGACTAGTGACTTGTCGCTGGACTCAAGTACCTGGACCTGACTGGAGATCGTCTTCCTATACTCTCAATTTAGATCATCTATTTTAGGGGATTTAGAGGGAGGGGGGTGTCGTAGTCACTTGCATGCTTTTGTCCTTGTCGCAAATCCGTGTAGTGGGGGTCACGCGTCAATTATAATTTAAGTTGATGGCATTCAAATTGTAATACATTAATTATGTTTAAATTCAATTTGTGCAGATGCAAACGTCACGATAATATTCTATGCATAGGGCTATAATCTTTGTTTTAATATGTATAGGAATGTCATGTAGCCAGTAAATAAGAGAGAAAGAGAGAGCGAGAAGGAGAGATCGAGGGAGAGATTTGTTTTATTCAATTGGTTTCTTCTTCCTTACAAGGTGTCAACCTTTTTAATAAAATTTTCACTGCCGCCTTTCCATTTTTAAGGCAGCAATTGCGTTTTGGACCTCTTCAATTGATAGTAATTATACTGGGACGTCTTCTTGTTGTTGGCTTAACTAGCTGCTTTTCGTTTCCCTTTCTAGTTCTTCGATAGAGTAGTGCATTGTTAAATTAATAAACCGCGTCTAAACTCTCGCTTTGCACATTTTTCATTTATGGTATGGAAATCTATTACCTTTGACTTTATTTTATTGTCTACCGTAAATGTTACCCCTAGTTTTTTTTATGTATCAACTTGCCCCTGTACAATATAGTATGTTCTCTCGTGTCCGTAAAGTCTTCACCCAACTATCATGTTTTTATATTGCCGTGATTACCAAATTGTATTATAGTATTTCGCTAAATAAGGCCATTTGTGCTCTTGGTTTCTTCAGTGTTTTTACGTTTTAAATTTCAATCTTATAGTCGTCGCCAGTAGGTTTCGTAGCAATATGCTTTTACAGAAACTGAAACTTTCGCCCACACTCTTCCATTATCCGGGCTTGGGATCGGCAGTGATAACTCCTAAGTCAATGCATCTAATATAGAAACATTTCTAATTTAATGCATATCCAGTAGTCATTTTGGTGATTCTGAAGCTTTGCATGTCAGTTATAAGATCAAAACGTTCTTTATTTTAACCTAAATATACAAGTGCTATTAGTGCATGCAATTTAGGTCGCTATCTACATATTCCTTGTTTATTTTATAAAAGTACTCTTTTATCTATAGATCATATTAGTATTCACTCAGCTTATCAGATATAAGCATAATCGCCTTTGAGGTGATTAATTTACTAGTTCTGGATAGTCTCATCTTTGCCTAAACGAGGATAAACTGCCCACAGGCACAGCTACAGGCTAAGACTGTTTTTCAACATCTTCTTTCGTCTCTGTGAGAAGTACCTAAAACAAACTTGAGCAAAGATTTCTTGACGTCGCCAACCTTGCCTCTAGATTATAGTCCTACAAATTAGGTTCTGAAATGCAAAACATATGGTTAAGTTAGCGGATTTCATGAGTTTTTTAAAGAGGAATTGCTTACCCATCGCTGAATTTTACAGACACCATTAAAACTTTGCTTGGTTTTTCTTGTTTAACCTATTGTTAAATGCTAGCTTTATGTTTGCCCATTTAATTCTCACTAGTGGACAAGTTAGGTCTGTGTCATCAGTCCCTGTACTCTTGCTGGTCTCTAATTTACACTTCTAAAGTTAACGTAGCTTTAGACAGCTCATCTTCAAAACGGAATTAATTAAATCTTGTTACTGTCATAAACATAATTAATGAAAGATTTTTCATCAGCGGAATTCGCGCTACTCTTCTTCCGATTTCAGTCAAAAGCACAATAATAAAACGGCATTGTCAAAACATTTAAAATTAATTATTTAGTATCCTGCTGCAAATTACGCCCGGAAATTTTCTCTTTTCATTAAACATAAAATCAAAACAGATTAAGCGATACAATGGGGTCTTAACGAATTCAACAACAAGTAGCTTTCGGAATTAAGCGGAAGCAGACATTGTCGCATTTCGATCTGCTCTTGTATTATAATCACGTAGTAAAAAGGCTTTTATTTTCTGCTTAGCTCCGAAAGGATCCGCTGCAAAAAATTAACAACTTCCCTTGACGGCACTCTTTCCTCCAAGCGGCTTAGGATGGAACAATACGTGCCTATAAATTCCCCCAAAGAACAAACGCTGAGGTCCTGAGCCGTTTTCAATGCCGCTCAAATGTTCCACTTATTGAGGTATCTAGCCCATTGGTGTTTTTCCATTAAATATTTGCTTTTCTGCCCTCTGTGCTCCTGGCGATTCTAGAAACTAAAAAGTGAGTGCGGGGTTTATGTTTTCATAGTAATCAACCGTTAATAATTGTGTCACACCATTTTGTTCAAACAGATTTTATTGGTTTCCTGTGCCAATGCAAACAGAAGGTGTTTTCCTTTACGAAAACTCCGGTCAGTATAAGGTGTTAATTACCCTACATAAGCCTAACCTTTAGAATTTGCTGGTGTGATTAAGATAGGTTAGAACAATTAGGAAAATGTAGATTAGCACGCAATATTAGCATTAGGTATAAAAAAGTAAATGCGTTTTCCTTCGTTCAATTTTTCATATTAATTTCAGGCAGTCAAGGCTTGCTGCACGATATTGAGAAATTAATAAACGTTTTACAAACAATCGCACTTTTCGCAGTCAATTTCTATCAACATGAAAAGTTATGAATCAAGGAAACTCATGGCTAGTGCCATTGGGATGAACACATGACAAAAATAAATTAAAAAATTCGATTACAGCTCGATTATTGATGAGACTCTTAGTTCCTCCCTTAGGGTATTACAGCCATAGGTAGGTTGTTGATTTCCTCAGTTGTTTTATCTGGGATATTTTCTAAGCCAACGTTTTTTAATTTTCTCGTTTTATTCTTCAATCTGTAATTTACTGGACGGAACTTTATTTTATATACGTTTGTGTAGTACACTATCTCCAGTTATCGGCATATAATACACGACGTAACAGTACTAAATAAATTCAACATCGGTAGTGACCCTAGACTTTTAGTCGCACACTAATATAGAAAGCGATAGATCTACGATACATACAAACAGAGAAAGCCAATTGATTCATAAAGTAGAAAATAATAACGAATACCAGAAAAAGATAAGACGTATGAGAGTCTGCTGAACAAGTAACAACAAAGATAACGAAAAAATATATTAAAGTGAATAAAGACCAAAATCGCTTAGAATGGATCGAACTCGACCAATTAATAACAAAGGTATACGAAGAGGCATACGACAACGTAATGTAAAAAGAGTTTTGGTTCGCAGTCGAGGTTACGGATAATAAATGCAACAAAGTTGGAGTTGACTCAATGTAGCTCGAAATATTGAAAAGAGATCATTACACATAAAATACCATCTTACACGACTCAAACGGTGTTGATTAATAACATCATAACTACGGACGATACAGCTTGGTTCTATGCGCATTTACCAGTCAAATGAACTAGTGTAATTATTACTGACATATATACATGGTTAAAAAAAATATCAGAAGGAAACCCGACGAATTTTCTTGTATGGAAACTTCAAATCGCACATAGTCCTTCCTGCCAGAAATCCGGCGTTGCTCATGATATTTTGGCAAGCCTTGCATTGTAATCGAATACTTCAACGATAAGTTGATGCTTGACTTCACAAAGTGCCACGAACGCTACCTATCTGCCGTGCCCAAAACTATCACCGCTTTGAAACGCGAGTTTCAAAAAATATACACTAATTGCGTGCAAGTATGCAATATTAGCTATTAACATATCTAGGAATGTTATGAGTATCATAACTGCCGCAGATGTTGTATTGAAATCCGAGCTCGCAGAGACAAGCGGCCAAACTTAGAGCAAAATTCTTGCAGTCATTTTCCACGTGTTCTTTCCTATTAACGTGGGGTTGATGGTTTTTTGGGCTTCTGTTCTAAAAATACTTCCTGTCTATTATTTTGGTAACTTTCGATTTGCAATAGCTCCTTTTTTAAAGTCGTAGATTATAGGGAATTTTTTGGAGGTTTGCTTAGTGTGCTCTTTAAGAACGGGTTTTATGCTCTAACTCTAGCTTAGCATTTATGTGATAGTTTTGTAATTTACTGTAATTTCACTGACTAAACCACGATCTCACGGTACTTAAAGGGCGCGAACCTTTTGAGCCGAGTTACGTCTAAAGTATGGAAGCATTTCGTTCTCCTTGCACGTTACTTGAGGTGTTACTGGATTTATATTCCGTTACCTTCAAGTTACTTCAAGTTTATGTTACTCTCAGTTACGACTGGCAGAGTCAAGTGGTCTTAATTAATATTTCGATCGTGAACGTACCGTTAGTACAGTGTTATTCTTAACACCTTTTGCTTGTGCGAGTACACATATAGCACTTTGGGAAAAGTATCTGCCACTGCATTCTGCCAAACTTATTCTGCTGGTCTACAACCCTTTAACTGGATGATCCGACAGAGGCACGTTCAGCCTTCTGGTAACCGTGGTCAACATTTGTTACAGGTCAGAGATGTTTTTACTGCACTTTGCTGGTACGTGTAATCGTGAAAGCCCAATCCTTGCCGAAAAGAAAACGCCTTTGAAGATTACGTGAAGCAAGATCAGGACTTGCATTCGCTCCTGCTGGAGATCCGAGCCATCGCTGAGATATGCTTAGCGTGGCTTATTTATATGTACCACGCAGCGTAACCTGTTAGTTAAACAATTGTAAAAATTATTTCAGTTCGTAATTATTGGCGGGTTTACCTAATGTGGATTAGAGATTTCCGTTTATATTGTCAAAAGGCTTAAATCATGATAATGTTACTGTGTAAAGTGGGCTTCACTCACATCTTTTTAAAACTCACTGGTTAAAACAAAAAGAAGGGATGTTATCATATTTTCCAAAGTTCTTAAAATCCGTGCGTTCTTCGTTAAAATTGCATGCTAGTTTGCTTTCTCAGCAATTAACATAATTCAGCGGCGTGTAGGAGATATGCAAGTACCTAAATAAATAACTCTCGGCTATAAACTAATAGGTTGTATTTGGCAAAGTGCAAAATATTTAAATCGCTAAGCGTTACTTGTTCTAAATTACAGTAATTCATATACTGCTATCATTTAAAACTGTGATTATTTTCGGGTCCTTTACTCAATAGCGGTTGCAACTGTGTACTTTCAAGTAACCAGCGTACCGGTAGCGAAGCTTCCCTGCCAATTTATATATTGGATATAAGCGCCCTTAATTTTGTTTCCATTTTTTCAAAAGTAAATTAACCCCGATACATTCTCCGTAGCTAGTCGGTGGCATGTTTCCGTTCATTATCGGCAACAAAAAACAATGAATTGAATTAAACATAAGTCACGTTGAAGTAGCCTAGATTGAAGGTGTTAATAACATAGTAGCATCTTTAATGATCTGAACTTGCATATTTTGTAGACTTTCAATAACAACAATGATATGTTTTATCGGACTTTTTCCACTGTCTAAGGTGAATATCACACAACGTTTTGGGAGCTTTGATCTATTTCCGTCTTCAGGTGTTCGTGGTTAGTCCTGGACCTGAGAAGGACTGATATTGTAGGTTTTTCTACGTAAACTCGTGCCTCCACTGGCAAAAACCCGATAAAACATATCATAACAGACCACTGCCAAAAAATTACATTCAAAGAACAATAACAACAACGTTAACAAGTAGTTGAAAAATCAAATTCACTTATGGTGATACCTTAGGGTATTAACCACACCATCTACGATGCGTGCAGAAACTCTTGGACTTTCCCTAACCGAAAATCCCTTGAGAGCGGATTTGAAAGAATTTTGCGATTAAAACTTGCGGACAGCCTTGTTAGCGCACGAGCGTTCCTGGGTGAAATTCGGCCGCTAAGTGCCGTATTCTTAAGGAGATAAATTCTAATTCGCAAGTGAAAGTTTCGCAAGTATCAAGTTTAGTTTGCGCTACAAAGTGAAACCCTTGTCGGGCCTAGTTTGCAGATAATGGGTGGGAAGCCAGCAGATGTAACGTAATCCGCAAATTGGCGAACGATACACTTCCGGACGTCCAAAAATCCAAAACCAAAGGCCTCATCCAGCCCTAAACCTGCAGATTAATAAATAAATGCTGTGAAACGTCACGCTTATTGGGGTGGCGCGGCGGTCGCGGATTTCGAGATTTGAAAAAGCCTTACGAATTCATGAGGCGTCGGGAACGCGAATCTACACGGAAATCTTTGCGGGGATAAAATATACATTTCGGTGCCTCCTACAAGATTTGTCATCGAAAGATATTTAAAATATACGGCGGTGTCGTGGAGGGCGAAACCGGTGGTTGGTTAGTTCGTGTTCTCACATTTTTTGGGTTTTATGTTGCCCGCCATTAAATATTGAAATAGTTGAGATATTCGATGATATTTCTATATAAAATCAGTACAGTCGATTTTCCAATTATTAGCTGAAGAAGCTTGTATGCCAATGATTTTTCTAGCTGTACAAAATGTTTTCAAAGCATTATCTATAATTTTTTCTGGAAGTGTCTTTGAAAACAAGTTTTAAATATTTCTAGTTCTGCATTCTTGACATGTTATATATTATGATATATAGTTATGGAACTTACAGGGAAATCGAATTCAATATTATAACATAATGTGATTTAGCATACTCATGGCTCACGCTATAAAGGAGAGCGTGCAATGTGGCCTTTATAAAAAGGGAATGTGGAGGACGACCCGAATCACAATTTATTATTCCCCATTCCCAACGTCTCTGAGCAAATGTTTTATATACAATTCATGATATTTCTAGCATTTTTATATATTTACTATTCCTCAGGACATTTTAAAAACTCTCAATATGGCGTAGATTTGAAAAACCTATTGCCAAACATAGAAGTCATACTACATACATTTTGAAAATACCAACAATTATGAAGTTGTATCATTATCTCCGAAACAGCAACGGCTGGCAACTTCAACGTTTTCAAATTTGCAGCAGCTAACTCAACAAATCGTGGGATTGGTCGGTCAAAGAACGAAGAGGGATAAAAAAGAAAGTCCTGAAAACAAATTCAAATAAACGTCAGACCACATGAATGTAGAATTAACCGCTTCGTAGTTGATGTTTCTGGCAGCCCACAGGTGTTTTTCTTCCAAATACTATCAAATCCTGATTTAATCCAATGGCTGCAAAAGTTTACCAAACCAGTAAAACTACATTACCAGATTATCGACAATTTTTCTAAATAAATCTGCCCACAAAGCCCCGGAAGATGCCTCTTAGAGCTTCGGAAGTAAAATTAGTAATCAAAAATTTCGAAGAGAAAATGGAACCGGAAATAACTCTACTTTGAAGCTCTATACGCACAATTTTTAAAAATGAATGCCAACTACGAATTAAAATATAAACGACAACTGTAGAGGCAACATTGTAGATATCACAAATTAAAATGGGAAGGTTTTGGAGAAAAATCTATAACCATTCTACGCAACAATGAATTTAATACATTAAAAATTATTACCTTAAATTAAAGCTTACTTTTTGTTGCACCTGGTATTTTTATGGTTCTCTGTCTGCTTTTAATGTATTAATTTCGTTATTGTGTTGAAAACGGATATAGAATTTCCACAAGCTTTCATATTAATAGTTTTAATGTTGCAGAGTGACAGAATAACCAGAAAATCGTAAATAATGTTAAAAGTCGTGTGTTAATATGACAGCGCAACCGTAACGAAATTAAATTAATCGTTTTTTAATACTTTTCAAACTACACTTATTTATTTTACTAGGATCAGAATCAATGATTAATTATCAATACAATTCAAAAATAAGAAATGTATAAGTAATTAAACGAGATCGACGCAAAATATCAATTCATGAATCAAAACAATTCAAAACATATCATAAGCAATAAAATAAAATATGTAAGATAAATAAATTAATGTAAGTATATAGTAAAACCGGTTCTAACCCCCAAAAATGTAAAAATTTCTAATTAAAATAGCAATATTTAGGCTGCCACATGCACGTACACATTATTGTGTAATTAGATAAAAAGTATATAAAACAACTCCACAGCACAATCTATCGATCTGACCTGGTACGATGTCGAGCGAATTCAGGGAAACCATAAACTACTGCCGATAATAAAAAAAAATGTATCGGCAACCAGCTCCAGTCGAACCCATCTTAATGCTCCTTGCAAAGGCAGATAACAATCTTGCCAAGACGAGCGCTACTGGATCGCAAATGGCCACAGCCTTGAATGACACCGAAATGAAAAATTCTATAGCACTAGCTTGCCTCGCACAGACGATAATAGATTGCTGAATGCACATTATTAGATTGATGCTCAGGTTGTATCGATTATTGTAGATAAATATACCTCGCACTCTATGTACTTTAAATACAATATTTACAATGAAATACCCGAATTGTCTTGAATTTAGTGGTCTCACAAGTTATAGAGGGATTTTTAAGTCACCCTTACTTCCTCATTGGAAAAATCTTGGCACACAGCCATGTGACTCAGCAATAACGCGAAAATTCTGAATTTTTATACCCCAATCTGTCACAAGCACTCACAGCATAACATTTCAACTCAATGAGCTTAATTACTCGTATCAAAACATAATATCAATAGAACAAGACTTGTGACTTTCCCTTAGATGGCTGTCTCAAGAGTACCGAAAAAAATTTCGGATAAATGTATTTCAGTGATGTATTGTATTACCTACTATCAATATTCTGAAGGGTTCAAAGTAATGTATGCAACGCAATAAAAATGTAACAAAGTTTTCTTTGCTCACCAATATTTGCATCTATTTTTATCGTCGCGATTCATAGACCAACTACCAATACGTCCTTTCCCTTCTTCATATACAATACCGCTGTTGCATTCTTACTAAATAATAATGAAGAATATACTGGTGTTACCTTTGCTTCTGTTATTTCTGGGTACTCTCTTCTGTCAGCTCGAATCGTACCCACATACCAGCATACGCTGGATAATATCGTATCCAGTAAGTAGTTACATTTCGACCAGTTCTTCACGGGACCTTCTCCCAATTGTAGCTGCCGCAGAATTATCAATTTTGAAAGGTTCACCAAGCTGAATGCGTACGCATATTTGCAAATGCGAATGATAGAATATGCGCATAAAACATTGCATTTGAGGACGTAAATTCTTTGAACAGCCTAATATTCCAGGTAAAGTACGTTTTTTTCCTATAAAAATTTTCAAGGTCAATATAAAATTGGCAAAACTGCTTTTTTTAAATTATTAGAAAATATATTTTCGTCAGGTTTTTCTGTAAACGACTTTTGTCACTTTGACATTTAAAATCAAATTGTCAGTTTTTCGTTTTTGAAACTGAATACTCGTAAAAAACGGAATATTTTAAAATTAAATGAAAAAAGCATTTCTGAAGTGTGCAGAGGAACTGTTGGATGTGCATCTTAACACACCAGAAGATGTTTACGAAAGATTAACAAGAGCTTTTGATGTACATAGAACTTTAATACCAGATTTTAAATTTCCCACCAATTTTTAGTTCTATAAAGTACGTTTTTTTCCTATAAAAATTTTCAAGGTCAATATAAAATTGGCAAAACTGCTTTTTTTAAATTATTAGAAAATATATTTTCGTCAGGTTTTTCTGTAAACGACTTTTGTCACTTTGACATTTAAAATCAAATTGTCAGTTTTTCGTTTTTGAAACTGAATACTCGTAAAAAACGGAATATTTTAAAATTAAATGAAAAAAGCATTTCTGAAGTGTGCAGAGGAACTGTTGGATGTGCATCTTAACACACCAGAAGATGTTTACGAAAGATTAACAAGAGCTTTTGATGTACATAGAACTTTAATACCAGATTTTAAATTTCCCACCAATTTTTAGTTCTATAAAGTTACTAAAACAAATTTTACCAACATATATTTTTTAAAGGAATCCAAGTTATACCAACATAAACCCTAAATTCTTTGACCTTGAAAATTTTTATAGGAAAAAAACGTACTTTAGTCGACGGGTGACAATATATGCCTGATGAGTTCATATATTAGTTGCTGGAACGTGTTTCTTCCATTTAGTACCAGCCTCACCATGATAATATAAACTTCTCTCATGTAAGCTCATTTCATCTTCACACTGTCTACCTCACTCTCTTGCCCAGTGTCCCTATTATGATCGGATTATTGAAAATCTTAGTTTTGCGTCACTCTCCCCCTAGTAATTTGCTGCTTTTTTTAAAATAAAGTAAAATTTCTGAGTGGTGTCAGAATTTTGTTAAAGTCAAGTAAAGAAAATTTACATACAAGGAAATAATTTAGAAAAAAATATTAAATAAATGAAACGTAACAAACTGTCGCTGGGGTTCCAAGAAGACCCCACGTGTTAGTTTGAAGGTTAAAAAATTCGCTAGTTTGAGAGTTGGATCTTCATCATAAAGTGCTGTCAGTGGTCCTATTTCCTCTTCGTAAGGATTCATAGCTAAACAATATAATTATTCTATCTAAAATGCAATTACTAGATAACGTCAACAAAAACTAGCAGTAAAAATTTTATTTAATATTTTAGCTCCCTCATTTCATCCCATTTCTTGAAAGTAATTAATATTTTAGTATATAGCCAATTTTAGTATGTGTATAATGCAATAACTGAGTACGAATAAATTTAACTTAGGCGCCAAGGTGCATGCATCCGGTAAAATTACGCCACGGTTTGGTTTGTGCATTATTTTAACGATATGACGGAATTTTTCCAACGGTCAACAAAGTCCATTTAGTGGAAGGCGCTGAAATAGCGCCACTGCTTCATGAGATTATTTCCAAACTACACGCAATTATTAAAGGTTGTTGTTTTTAATCTCCTGAAATTTGTGAGAATAACCTAAAGCGCTCTTGAATATACCTCAAAACCAGTGTTTAAACGAGTCACTTCAATCGTCAGCCTAAGCGGGAATAAAGGGTTACAATGTGATACGCGGCAAAACTTCGCGTAAAGCCGGACTTTCATACAAGGAAATATTTTCAGATTAAAGACAGTTATGTTGGCGTCTTGTTAATTTTTTTAAATAGAATTGTATGCGAAATACAGTCACTCTGAAGTTAATTTAATGTTTGTAGACGCGTGTACAAACGAGCTATTGCGCGTTTATTATACATACTTAGTTAAAACCGCGAATCCCAATTTCATTATTATTATATATATATATATATATATATATAGACTTATAAACGGTCATAGTTAGGCCCGCTGAATATATGAATAGTACCTTGTTAAGCCATTTTCAACGCTGATGAACCCGCGTTTGGCTCAACAACGTACCCCAGTGTATATCATCACCAATTGGTTAGAAATGCCTCAAAGATGCAGTACACAAATTTTTGCGTTGGGATCAGTAATGACCGGTAGTATGGTCGATATACATGGAGTAGTTCTGCAATATCGAGTGTAGGGGGCGCTTTTGGAATGTTTTATATACAGTATATAAAAATATGTAAACGCTCGTTATTAAGCCCGACATGTCACAACGCTGTTGGGCTTCACAACGAATTGATATATATAATAAATATACATAATGGGCTTGAAAACGTATTCATACACATACCTACATAAAACATTAATACGGTGTAAATAAAAATAATTTACTTTATCTACGACCACTACTAAAAGTAGGCCTTTTAGCGCTAGCTTGTTTCACTAAAAGTGACGTTTTATAGTTTACCGTGGTTAAAGAAATCAGCTGTTTACTTTTAGCTCTAGTGATAAAAGTGAAGTGAAGTTATAAAACTACAATTTCGAACTGGAAGTAAAGTTGTAAACTTATTCTAGTTGCTTCTTGCGTTACAGCTAAAGTGTTTTTGAAATAATTAAAGCGTTATGTAATAAATACACTCAGATGTGGAGTATTAATAATTACATTTCGTAACTGACCTTCTCAGCACTGGCTTCGCAAATATTCGCCCGCGCATGGCCTACTATTTATTATGACATAAATTAGAAGTGCCGTAGATGAAAACCTTTGTTAAATCGATATTTATGGATTAATAACAGTAAAATTAAGGTCGTAGATAAAATATTGTATGCAACTCGTGCTAAAACCCGTTTATGCACGAGACATGTTATGAAACTCAGCTTTGGGCTTCGTTTCATAATTTTCATGTCTCGTGCATAAACGTTGACTTTTAGCACTTGTCGCATAAATAGATATTTTATAGTGTTCATCAAAAATTTCACACTCGAGATTTTTGCGGAAATATCCGTTTTCGTCTCTTATGATTCAGAAAAAGTGGTGTTCGAGGTGATTTCTGTCTGTGAATCTGTTTGTATCCTCTCTACAGCACAGACGGTATAATAGATGGGCTTGAAAATATATCTGCGTTTCTTACATAGTTTCGGATATTACAGTGAATATTTAATAAACTCAGCCTAACAATAGTGGTACTTTAGTCAAGCATTTTTCCGTTTCCAGTAAATTTTTATAATTTTGGTAACTCTATTTTTTAGAATAACATATATTGTCATTGAATACAAATTTTGTTTAACGTTTTTTTGTGAAAAATATAGCTTTTGAGAAAATCGCACATTTAAATTCTCACAGAAATATCCTCAAATTTTTTATAATTGTTGGATAAAAATATATTTTATCTACAACCTTTGTTTAAATTTTTTGGGAAAAGTACTTATAATTTTTAGACTAAAATGTTAGAAAAATTTGCTTAAAATTTTTATAATTGCTGGATTAAAACAAAATTCCTTAAAACAAGAGCTTATTTTATACTAGATAATATCTGTCACTTTTCGTTCAAAAAGTTTTTTTGAAAAATGCGCAAAATTATATTTTTACAAAATGTTCTCAAATTTTTTATAGTTGTGGTATGAAAACACAATTCTGTGAAACAACATCGCATATTATATAATTATCTACAGCGTTTGTTTAAAAGGTGTTTTGGGAAAAAGGATAGATTTTGAAAAAATCGCAAAACCTAATTTTTATAAATAAACGGCCAAATATAATGAGAATAAAATGTTTTATGTACGAGTATTATAAGATACTGTTTATGACATAATTTCTCGGCAATAAAGTAGTTATATATAGTACTAGTAAAATAAAGTTTACCTATATTATCTTGCTAGCACTATAAAAGTACGTACTCTATCTTACTAGTATCTAATAAAAGATCGTGTGGTGGCCCACCCCGTGTTTCATTTTTATTGATTTGCAGAAAATAATAGTTTTAATAAAATTTGCAATTTTAAAACTGGCTTTTTATAAGCAAATACAGCATTATTACTACATACTATAATTTTGGGTTACCTGAACCCTTAACCTAGTAGGTATTGTTAAAATCGACGATGTTGACTTCTAGCTAAGAAACATATTGAAACATACGAGAGCGCTCATTTTATCTTACTTGCTGTATATTTATTTGAGATTTTACTACCCTCGTCTAACAGACGAAGGGTTCCTAGATGATGAAAAAACGGTTTTCTCAATTCCGTCTGTCTGTCAGTCTGTTGGCTGTATAATTCAAAGACTAGGAACGAGGAAGACGATATTGTGCATGCAGATTATATGTCTACCTGGAATGAAATCGAGAAAATTTCGAAGAAATAAATACAGGGTGAGCACCTTAAAATATAAAATCTTGTTTAGTTTTTTTACTTTCTTTTACGATAAAGGAAGTATTGATGTGAGATAGGTGATTTTCCAGTTGAATACTTCTAAAATGGGTTTCTTTTGTTTTTTTGTTAACTCCTATTTTAAATACAACACCCGGTATATTATTACATTTTTTAATTCAGCTTGAAATTCTAGACAAAAATTGTCTCTTCAACTAACTCTCTATTTTGTACCGTTTTTGTAGAATTTGCAATTTTTCGAAAATTTTTGACAAATGCTTAGAAATTAAAAATCAAATTTTTGGCTAATTATAACATAACTGTACAAGGAAGTTGAGTGAGTATCACACCAGATTTTTTAACTGAGAAATACATCAAAGTAGTAATTTGCATATACCTCAGGCTTTACCGTTGACGAAAGTGATACTCAAGAGATGCAGGATAAATGTTGCGAAACAGAAAAAGGGGCCAACGAAAGATGCATTATATTTAAGACAGCCTCCACGCAAGGACGCTAGGAGTACTCCATGGCGCATGTAGGGAACGGGAAATGTGCTTGCAATATCCTTCCAAACATTAGAATAGCGTTCGCAGCCGCTGCCGTTCGAATCGACCGCCGGTAGTTTTCCTTTTAATTTGAAAATTGATGTTATTTGGATTATCAAGTGTTTTCTTTTATTATTTCAGTATTATGAGAAACGTGAATGCATTTTTATCCTTAGTTTTCTTTGATTTTAAAAATTATTTAGTGTGACAACGTCCACTTGCGAGAGTTCTGAGTAAAGCCCTTTACAGATATTTTCAAAACAATAACTTATTCTAAACGAGCACTGTTTAAACACTAAATAAACGTGATGAAATGCACACATTATGCCAGGTATTTTCATAAAAAATGAGTCTCCAATTTATGATTTTCAGCTGTTTGGGTTTGTTTGGCGGTGGGATTCTTTACACCAATGATAAATTTTTTCTTAAAAGTGAGTTAGCAGTTTATCAGTCACGTAATGTACGAGGTAAGTAGATTTTTACTGTGCCAAGTAAAATCAATCACATGGAAGATGTTGCTCAAACCTAGATCTTACTAGTTTATTTCAAAATTTCTATTTATAAGTCTTTGTTAATCAAATGTTAAATTGTTAGTGTTACACATCACCAATACTGCATATATTTATTATTACTTATTACTATTAAAACTACTGTAAGTATTTAATAAATTCTAAAAAACTAAATTTGCTGAAAAGAATGTGGATAATACGGTGTGTTCAAAAAGAAATTACATAAGGGTTGGCCATGGAAACTAAAAGTAATGCAAACAGCAAGCTTTAAAATTCATTAACTGTCATTGTTGTTGTCATAAATTTATATTCTAATCTGCTATGGAAATTCTAAAGTTTGCTGTCTCTACAGCTTTTTGTTGACATTAGTTTTGCTTTCCATGGCCAACTCTTATGTAATTTCTTTTGGTATAAAGCTTTATTCATTATACCGATTGGCCCATAATTAAATATAACGGCAATGAGATAGCTAGAACAAAAACAAACAGAATGCATAAGTAAGAAAGAGACTAACATAAAAAGTTCTTATTTGTATACCATAATCCCACTATTACTAAGTGAGCACAAAAAGGGCAGCCGTGCAGTTCGTTATTTGGAATTTAGGCGCCAACGATGAAACAATAAATGCAGTGTGCAATAATTCGATAAAAGAACCGCAAAGTGATTAGCCCGTAAGGTCACAGGTGAGATGTAACATGAACACTCCCGCCAAGACAACAAACAAAACCAGATAAATAAAAATCAACTTTTATTTTCCAAATTGTAAATAAGGTAATGAGTAGTTTTGAAACAAAAATTATTAAAACTATTGACGATAGTGTAGACATTTCCATTCCATAAGTAATCAGCCGTATATCCTGTAATATTGGCAACATATTCAAACATCAATATTATTACTAGATCACAAAATAAATTATTATTAAATAAAATCCCTCGCTTTAGTTTTGTACTTTTCTTTGAGATTGATTTATAGTTGACCACATTTACGGAGGTTTTCGTTGCTTAGTAAAAATATCCCATAAAAAATTTGCATTTTGGATATAATAAGTAATTATTTTTCTTCGTACGTGTAGCAATCATATAAACCGATCAAAACCGCAATAACTTGATAAAATCGTTCACAGTGTGCAATAACTCGATAAAAAAAAACCGCGCAAGGGTTAGCTTGCTCCAGTAAAATCACTGGCGACATTTGAAACACGACCCACACTGCCGTCATTGTATTTAACAAATTTCAATCAAAATTATGAATAGTTTTGGAATAAAGGTCACTGTAAATATTGAAGATTACTGTAGGAAACATAAAATTTCGTAAGTAAATTAACTATATACTTTCGTGAAAGCTATTAATAGCGGCAAAATATTTTTCTAATCCTACCAAAACATCCCTAACTAACTGGGAGTAAAGTATTAATTATTATTAAAGTATATCTTGCAACTGCATATCGAGCTCTGATTTTAAAATAATTGATATTTTACCGGTTTTTTGGATGTTTTCGTTGCTTAGTAAAAATAATATTTTTTTAATAAAAACTTGAGATAGAATAAGTCATTTAATTAAATTAACTGCATCACAAGTCTAGTTTATGCAATATATTTGAGGAGCGCAGCGACGTCCCAGCTTATAAGGATATTAATTGTTATTAATAATAACATAAGGTGCAGCATATCACTTGCATGATTTTAGAGGCAAGAGCAAGAATTTTTCCCCCACGATTACTGGACATTTTAAAACCTAGCAATATATTAACTTTGACTAATATAAGCCCACTATTACAAAATACGCAATGGGCAAAAGGGCCAGCCAGAAATTCGTTATCCGGTATTTAGGCGCGAACCCGGCACCACAGGTTTTGGCAACGGTGTCGGGCTTACTAACGTACGCTTAAAATAGTTAAATATATATAATGGGCTCCATAGAGTACCATTTCTATATCTGGGATTCACAGGGTCACGTTTATACCTAAAATCTGCATTTCTTAGAAATCTTTACCCCTCTGTGAATGCCTCGACTGGTGTTATGCAACGAAACAAAAATATGTAACCCATTCTCTTCTAGCTTGTTTCCTTAGGCCGGGATCATCAGCGGCCCCGAAGACCTATCGGGCTCAATAGCATACCGTTTATAAGTATATATATATATAGTATATATATATATATATATAATATATATATATATAGATTGGAGGCATAAGAATTTTAATGAAATAAAAAAGCATTTTAATTAAAGCAAAACATATCAGTATGTATCTGCTTCCCAGGATTTGTTTCAAACTTAAAATGCACTTTATTAAGGCTTAGTTTTGTTCATTATATTCTAGCAGTGTCCCTCACTTGGTTTGGGTAAATTTAACATTCCTCTTTTTAACACACGTAATTGTTATTCTCCCCCAAAGGAATAGAAATATGTATTAATATTGTAGTTTATATATTAAGTACATAATCTACCCACCAAGAACCCTGGACAAAATTCTCTTTGTAAAAATTCTCGAAAATTATGAGTATCTTGAAGTTTATGTATTAGTGAATTCGACGAAAAAAGTAATGCCATCACAAACTGTGAAGAACATGTAAAATATTACCTTAATATAAATACACTTCTTTCCTTTATTCACTTATTGACAATCTTGAGCTTCTTTGACTTTTTGGTATCGAGGGCCATTCATACAGAGCAGAAAGTGTAACGGAGGTAATGTATCTCATGCGATTTATATTACGCTCCCTCGCGTCCAAACAAACACCACATTCGAGAATCCTAAATCTAACTTAAAGCTACCTTTACTAATAAGTGCAAACCCACTGACGCTCCCAGCAAATTCTAGGTTACGGTCGGATTTGAACCCATGTTCACCTAGTAAGCAGGCTTACCTACTCAGCTACCCAGGCAGCGTGTTTCCTTTGTAATAGGTGAAATTTCTGTATTAAAACTGGCTTACATTTTATAAATAGTATAATTGATTTTATTGTTTTTAGTAACTCACCTTTACAGTGACGCTAATACAATTACTAGAAATCTTGGTATATTCCTCCAGATTGTGAGGAAAAAAAAGCTCGAGGGCTCCCTCACATTTCGTTCGTAAATGGCTATAAAGTTTCAGAAATGCTAGAAAATTGTTTAATCCGAAACGCTTCTAGGCGAAATTATTTACAATTTATTGTTAAAGAATGAACAACTCTACTATTATTTGACTCTTGCTGTAATAGTGTTCTGGTAATTTTAAGTTCTACTTCGGCACAACCTCGCCTAGTTCATACAAATTTACTGTTTTTGTCCTAACCTCTCAATTTACGCCACCTACCCAAAGTTATATGAAATATCTTATGACGCTTCTACTACTTTTGTAAAGACAGCGGCCGCTTTGTCCGCAAAAAAAAATCCGGAAAATTTAAAAAGTTGAGTATGTCACACCTGATGGATGTAACAATTGTAACTCAAGACCGATATAACCTATTAGGTTGATTTCTTCGCCAGTTTGTGTCGAATATTAATG